>VXBQ01007751.1:1333260-1519816 GCA_013400175.1 Phainopepla nitens
TTTTTTTTACTTAGGCTCTCATTCTGCTTCCTTTCCTGGTATCCTTGGTCAGAACTTGCACCAATAAAGCAATCATTGCTCTGGGAAGATTCATTTAGGAGAACAGTAGGGTAGATAGTAAAGGAAATGATCTTGGTTTTCTTAGGAATGGCTAAGAAGCAAATATATCTCGGTGTGAGCAGACAGTTGTGTCTCGGCTGTCCCAGTTAAGCACTGAGTTTGAACCTGGATAAACTGAGTGAACTATTTGTGTCAAGAGCCACTGTTTGAATCCACTTTACCCATTATTTAAAGCCTCACATATTTAAGTATAAATGTACATATTGGTGTGACCTGGGCAATATTACATGAGAATAATTTAAAAAGCAGCCTGACTGGAGAAACAAAGTCAAAAGTTAACCATTCATTGGAAGGTGAGGGAGCAAAATACTGTGAAGATTATTTCTGCCTGGGCTTCTTTCCACAAACCTGAAATGGGAGGCTGTTAGAAGAGTTAATTAGCAATAGGGTTCATCTCTTGTGAACTTCTGACAATGATTACTGAAGCATTTTGAAACTAGCTTATCAGATTTATCAGCTGATTTTTTTTTTTTTCTTGGTCTTTTCCACCCTTCCAAGAGTAGCAGTTGTGCTTTCCAGAGGATATTACTAGGATTTTTGCTGCTGCTGCCAAAGATCTTCTGGCACGAAATCGCTGTCTGAGTCAGCTTTGTAACATGACAAATTCAGAGGCAGCTGCAGTAGTGATAAGTTTGCTGCCTAGTGGGCAGCTTCTGAGTAGACAATAAATCCCCTACTGGTTATAAAATGTCGTTAAAAATGGCCTAACACAATAATGATTGTGAAATACTGTGCTTATTGTTCTGGTTAGCAGGTTGAAAGATGTATAAGTGGTCCAAGTTAGAACAGTTAGTCAGTTGTATATAGCAGCTTTAAAAATTAGAGGCCATCAAAAGAGGATAATGTAGTTTTCCTGTTATCTTTTCTCACCCAATTGTTAATTACTCATATTGTATTCTCATATTTCAGTGATCACATCTGTTGCTGGTCTGTATGTTTTTCTCCAGTGGGGTGGCACTAGAGCAGTGTATATGATGCATTTTTCCAGTGGAGAGATTTTAAAATGGAATTAGTCTGCCATTGGAGGTGCTCAGTGTTGCATTTCCAAAACTGGATGTCTGAGCTTGTTGTTTTGTAGTTATATTAGGATTATTAATGCTGCAGTTTGTGAGTTAAACTACTGGTTTAATTGACTTTTTCTTTCCTGTACTAGTATCTTCAGTCAACCAGAGCCAGCAGTCCTACTTTTTTATGTCTAATTATGTTCCATTTCTGTGCCCCAGCCTACATTTAATTTGCACAGAAGTGGAAATGAAGTTGTCAGTGACATCTCGCAGTGACTCTCCTCCCCCTTACTTGAGCTATATCAGATGCCAACACTGCTGATTTGTTGAACCTCAAGCTGTTTTGTTTAGCAGTGCAAAGCTGACTGCTTTGCGACTGTCAAACCGGTACAGTGAGACACAAAGTGCTTGTGATATTGCCCAAATTTCTCATGGGTAAAGGTAGGAGATATTTCAGTTTCAATTATATGCTGGCTTAATCTGGGTAATGAAACAAGGATGCAACTTCACTACGTGAAATTTCAGGTTCTCTGCTAGCTAACACTGGTAGATAACCTAGGTTAACAGGGGTTTGATTCTGGAGTGTAGGAAAGCTAAGGAATACATGTGTTTTCTATTTCAAGGCTAGTTTTGTTGCAAGATGAATGCTACAATTATGCCTAGTCTGTATTATCTAAATCAATTAATTGCAGAGTAGAGAGGACTAAAGGATGAGAAAGTATCTTAATGCTCCTCAGAGCAAGAAGAAAAGCTGCTACAGATGTTTCATTCTTCTCCTTTCCTAAAGCGAAATAGGGGAAAATTGTGAATATCATAAAATGTTGCTACAGTGCAAATTTGTTGATGCTGTTTTAACATTGCCTTTTTCCTTTATGACTTTCAAGTAATGGTGGCTTTGTTCTGTCATGCTGTTTTTGTTGTAACTCAAAGTGTGAAGGAAGATTGAAATTTGTGTAGCATTGAATTTACACTCCTAGAAGCTCACCCTGCAGATCTTGTGTTTTATGAGTTTGTGCAGCATTGGAGGGGAGAACTGACCATTGAATTTATTTGTCCCTCAATTAAACTGCTTTTTCAGGTACATAAAATTAGAGGGTTGGTAGTTTTTTTTGCATTGCTTCAGTTGGTTTGGTTTTTTCTAAGCTCTAATTTAAAAGAATATATGATCATTTTCCCAAAAGAAGTTTGAAGGTGGGAAGGCAAAGCATAAGACCTACAAAATCTGTTTAGTCATTAATGAATAGAAGATTAACCTGAGTGTTTTTGAGAACTTTAAAATTCTATTTAGTCTTAGTTCTCTGGGATGTATTTTTTCTTCATGACTTTTAATTTTAAGTAATTATTGGAATGTTTTTAAGCTTAGCTTTCACAACTATTGTGTTGAAGGATGCACTATGCCGGCTGATTCAGTTATGTAAAACCAAAAAAATGTAACTCACACCAAAACAAGGGGATTCTAGTGAAAAAAGCAGAGTGTGCTTACTGCACAGCACTCTGCTTGCCTGCAGGAATGCTTCAGTCACTCAGAAATGATTAAGGATGAATGCTAAGGATGTCCAGAAGTACCCATAACCCCAGAAAGCTCTGGCAGCTGGAATTGCTGGTGAGATGCTCCTCAGGGTGCCTCTGTGCCAGCCCACAGGTGCCTGGCAGGGAAGGGTGAGTTCTGTGGCTGATGGGAACCGAGCTCAGTGGCAGTCAGTGCCGATTTGCCTTGATGTGTGTGTGCAATGCTGCCAGCTCTGTGCGTGCAGTGAGGAGGGCGTTATTAGAAAATTAGTAAATGGTGGGGTGTTCAATTTTTAGATTATTTTATAAGTCATTGGATAGATGCAGATGCTGAGGCTTGAGTGCTTTGCGTGCTTCTGGTGCTCAGATCTCAGGAGGAGTTGGAAGAACTTGAAGGACTTAGAGAAGAGGGACAAGAACTCACTCGTTTGCTAGCTTGCTGTCACTGTTAAAAGACTGAATTATATGTCCTCTCTTGATGGTTCTGGAAGGATATAACTGCTGTAGAGATTATTAAATGTGGAAGGCAAATAGATTAGACTTCCTTTTGGTGGCTAGCCTTGGTATTAAGTTTCTGATGCTTCATAATCTTCTTGGTAGCATTATATAAAAGAGTTGTGTGCATGTTTCCCTTACCTGCCAGCAAGCCATGCTCTAAACCACCTCCACCATAGGAAAATACATATTAACTTTTGATTTAACACTAAAATTAATGAATTAAACACACTGAAATGGGAAATGCAGATTTTAACTAATAATTACAGCTCCTGAAACTCAAGCACTTAGTTGATAACATGTAAGACCCTATGATACTTTGCTCAGGGTGACTATGGTGACAGGTTATAAAATTAGAACTGTACGTTGGAGCACATTGGATGTAGGAGCATTTATGTGCTTCCAAATGGAACTTCACAGTGTTGAGGCTTGTGGAGACTGAGGTGAAAAACAGGAGCCTCAGCAGTATATTGTTCGTAGTGGCAATGGTCCCAAGGGAAATTTCCAAGTGTGTTATCCTATCTTCATGAAAGTGTCTTTGCTTGTAGTCCCAAGCTGTGTCTTCTCTTCCCTTGGCTCCTTACTCGTTACCATTAACGAGAATATGTATACAGGTTTGTTGCACTAATGCTGTGTATTCTTTAATAATAAGCAGCCAAGAAGTCTCAAATTTTAAACTTTTGTACCAACATAATAGTCTCAGTTGTGGGGAATTTAGCAGAAAAATCGGTGTCACTTAATAGGCAATGAGTTAGATGTGTATCACGTATGTTGAACTCATAATTTTGTGTTAAATTGAAGATCAGAGGGGGATGCAACTAAATGTGCTTTGAATGTGAGTCAAAGGCCAAGGATTCATGAAATAGAAAAAAATCATGTTTATGTTATTCTGCAAAATATGGCAGAATATTTGGGCAGATGTTAGGATATTAGGCAGATGTTAAGATATTAGACCTTTGACATCTCTGGTCAAACTCCGCCCAACGTGGGTTTTGTTGGCACTAATCTGATTTCTGAAGCTGTATTAGCCCACCAACGACCTCACTATTCAGCTCTTCCTTACCACAGTTGCCTGACTCGTGGCTGTGCCGAAGCAAGATGTGTGTAAATTAAAAAGCTATATATTATTTAGCTAATTTCTGGCATTGGAAAACGCTGGCCGGTAAAGCTGAGCAGTTTGTGTGCTGGTAGTAAAGACAAGGGGATTTGCAGTGTTGGAACTTCTGACAGTGCCACGTCAAAAAAACAGATGGAAAATTGTTCTCCTTACCTGAGAAACAGAATAAGAGAAAGCCTGTGGGGTAATCCATACACAGTGACAGAGCAGTGCAGAATGAGGGAACTGTTGCAAAGACATTTTACCTTCTCATGCCCATCTCCTTTCTCTTCTGGAAGGCTGAATTAAAAGAAATAAAGTGAGGAAATGAAATTTAAAAATAAAGCATAATTTAGAATATATGGGGTTTTTTGTGAAAGGAAATGTGGAGAATAATGTTAATATTTCATAGCTTGACTTTGCATGTCCATACAACAAGAATGTCAGAATTATAAATGAAGTAATGAATAAATTTTAGATTGCATGCCTTGGAAATATGCAGAAGCTTAGAGTTAAAATAGCTTTTCTTATTTCCCTTGTTTCTAGTCAATGTATTGTTTGACCTATTTCAATTCCTTGGAGAAAGAGCATCGCTGCCAGTCAAACAACCTACTCATATCTTCTTGATAATTAGTATTTTTACATTAAAACATTAAGTGTTTCCCCATATAACTAGAAGATTTTTTTTTTATTCCATTAGATATCTCTCTCTAAGCCTACACTACCTTGACGGTGACTATAAGAAGTGATTTATTAAGTGTTGAAAACACAGTGCTGGGTAATTCCTGTACAACTTTAAGGAAATGGTAAATGATCCAGAAAAACGATAAACCTTAGAACACCGATCAGCCCAGCCTTGTCAGCACTGTTAGTCACCAGTGCCCCTGCCCTCTGGAGCCAGAGGTCTCTGCTTTCCCTTTGCTGCTGCTTCCCATGGACATGTATAAAATCACACAAGACTCTGCTTCCACAACCTTCCAATAGCATAGTGTGAAAAAATGTGCAAATACAAATTGTTACAGATCTGTAAGTGAAAAGGTGTTGCTGCTCATCAAGGATGCGTGCCAGCTACCATTAGTGATGAGGCTTTGTCTGTCAATTCTTGCACTTCTTTCTTTAGCAAGGGCTGGGCAAGCTCAAGTTCCTGTATGTTGTAAACAGAAATATTTGCCTTCCAGGTCTGAGGATTCTGTCATTCCCTTACTCTCCTCTGGTCCTTGCATCTAATCTCCCACCCGCACGCAGTGTTTCACAGGCAGAAGGAGAAACAAGACCGCTGTAATGTAAGAAATAAAAAGATTTGGAGGACTGTCAATTGGGTTTTTTACTACATGCAGCAATAATTGTAACACCACTTTTATACTCATGTTGTAGCAGTACTGAATTATTTAGGTCATATTTTGTATTTTCTTCTTCTTGATCTGATTCACTAGATTTCCTGTGAGGTGATTTTTGTTGTGTGGGATTTTTTCTGTTAAGTATTTTAGAGTGCTGGTGATTGCAGATATCACAGATGTGTCCTACATCTGCTTTCTTCTGGTGTCTTTTAACCTACACAGAATTTTCTGGTTTGGGGTGTCCCTCATAAGTTTTGCTTGCATTTCTTGAAGTCTGTATTTTATTTTTTTTTTTAAATTAACTGACTATTTTGCTTTTATGCTCTGAAGTCGCTTAATTTAACAGTATTTCAGTTTCTCTTCCTATTGGAGATTGTATCCTAGAGCTATTTTCACATCCCCAGGAGGGTACCCCTTTTTGGTGCAGTGGTGCCATCCAGTCTCGAGGGCTTTTGGTGTCTCCAGAGATGTCAGTGTGCTGGGATGGGTCTGCAGGGGTCAAAGAACAGAGAAACCCTGGTGTGGGTGATGGATCCTCTTCTGCACAGTCTCTAGCATGCTGCTTTTTCACTGATTTCCTCTATTAGCTGCTTTTAGATCAATTAATAAGTTCTTCTGAAGGATAGCTGAACGCGTTTGATTGACAAAAACACTCTGCACCTAGAGAGCTGTCATAACTCAGTTTCAGAGTAATTCTTCACTTGGAGCTAAATCCTTTTAGAGTCCTATCACTCCTGTTTCTTTGGCTCCTGGACACCAAACTCCTGGCCCTTTGTGTCTCACGGGTTCTCTCCTGAGTCATTTCCCATTTGTTCAGCCTTCCCTGCACAGGAGAATGCAGGCTCTGATGTGCAAATTACCCATACAGAGATGAATTTCAGTGGTGTTTAGGGTTCAGTATTTAAGTTCTGACAGGTGCCATCAGATGTTGTGTTTCAAAGTGATACTGGCATTATTTCCTTTTCTGCTTTTGAGTTTGTTATGACAAAGCATTAGGTGGGCATATTTTTGTACACTCTGTTTAGAATTAATGCTTCATTAGTTTGATTTTTTTGTGTCATGAAAGTAAAGGGATAATTTTATATTTCAGAGTTTTTTGCATCAAATACATAACACATGATATTTGTTAATAATGCACTAGTAACTTGAAAATGCTTCCATATGTTTTTTGAGATATGTATTAGTACTTGTGTGTAGTGATTTCAAACTGCAAAAACATTTAGAAAATATGAACAACAAGGTCACACTTAAAGAATTAATTCAGGAGCTGCTGACAAGGGAGCCTGTGTGGTTTTTGGAGAGATGACTGTCTGTAAGATCTTCTGGAAGTGTTCTGTGTTTTCTCTGCAGTTGTGCACGTGATGCTGTGCTCTGGTGAGATGGGAAGAAAGCAGTCTGTTTGAGATGTGCTGGTTTGTACTGACAGAGAAATGTGCTGGTTGAGTTAATATCACATGAGCTTTCTTATGTAATCCTCAGAATGAAATGCAAAGGGAAGGCACCAGAGCTGTCTCTAATAACAATTCCAGTTCCCCCCCACTCTGACTGGGGAGCCAACACCTGTAAATGACATAGTTTTGATGCACTGGCTGTTTGTTGCTAAATTACACAGATGTGTTCATTTGAATCTGAAGGATAATAGAAAATCTCCAATGAGTCCCATATCTGTAGCACAACTTTGTTTTATTATCATGATGCAGTCAAAGCTTTGAAAGTGTTATTGGATTGAATAAAATTTTCTCTGGCACAAAAATGGCTAAGGGGTAGCTTCTTGAATAATCGGCACTCAGAACTCTATGGCTTGTTTATACAAAACTGCCTCTCCAAATGGAAAAAAATACATTTCCTATTTTTAATTAAGCTTTTGGTTTTAATAATATATAAATATGTGCAAAAGAGTTCAAGTAAGTTCAGAACAAGAAACCTGTTATTTTAAAAACCTTTAGTTTGTTTTTGTTTTGTTTTTAATTCTCATAGTTTCTTACTGGAATTTTTAAATCTAATTATCCATGGCTAAGGCCAGCTAGTGTTCAGGTAGCACTGACAAAGCAAGATCTCTGCTTTGTATGAAGAAGGGCTTTTTCTAGAATGTTTTCTTTGCAAATATCAACAACTTAAGAAAGAGCTACCATCAGCTAAGGCTAAACCAAAGCAAACAATAAATATTTAGGTTTTCCCTTTCTTCTCCCTCATTATTTCGCTAGGATTTGGTATCTTCTTCCCCTGCCCACCTCTTGTTTGCCAGGGGCGGGGAAAGGGAGGGACACTCTTACCTCTGAGAGGGAAGGTGTTCCTTTCCAGTGGGGGGAATCCTGGCGGGAGATGGTCTGACCTCCTTGCTTGTCACTGTCTCGGGCTTGGTGAATGTTTCACATGTAAATCGCCCTTTTTTTGATACATTTTGTTACCAGTTTGTTGCTGTTCCTATTCCCTTTCCTTTCTCCTTGCTGTTGCCAGTAAATCGCTCTTATCTCGACCTGTGATATTTGCCTTCGGTGTTCCTAACTGGAGGGGGAATAGGGGAAGCACTAAACTGGGAATACCCTTCCTAAACCATGACACTCCTAAAAGCACAGGAATAAAAATTTTAGGTTCTGTGCTTTTTAAGGTTCAGTGAGTGAATAGACAAAATCACATCTAAACTGTTCTGTGAGTAAGTTCATTTTTTGTGCAAGACTCTTTCTAGTTAGAGCTACCACACCTAATTCTGAGCCATCAGGAGAGAAGCACTAGATGACCCTATAGCAACTTCAGGGAAGCCTGCTTATTCTGAATCATTGTAAATATTTTGCCATTGACTTCACCAAACACAAAATTTAACTCACTCTATGCTATTAATTGACTTTTTACACTGTCTTCTTTGTAGAATGCCGTAGTGATACAAGAATATGTTGTAAAAAAATGTTGGGGTTTCTTGAAAAGGTATTTTTTTGATAACCAGAGTTGTATTTTTCAGAGGAAATTCAGATGCTTGCATCTGGCCTATTTTTTGCAGTGTGTTTAGAAATAGCATCAGGGATTTAAATTAAGCATCTTGCTTTTTTGGTGCCTCAGTAAGTAATGGTTCTCTGGGAAATGATCAGTTATAAATGGATAAAAAGATAAAGGAAAAGCCAGTTTGGATGTTGATGCTGAATCTGTAAAGCTGGTAAATACCCAGTGGTAGTCAAATAGCAGCATTTTAAAAAGACTTTTAGTGTGTGAGCTCTGGTGTTAAAATGAACCATGTCTTAATATTCCTTGGTGGAAATGCACCAAGCATTTGCCTTACCTGTATTAATGACTCTGTAGCTGCAGACTTTGGTTGCCTGTCTGCTGGTCACAAAAGTTACACAAGACCTTGCCATCTCTTGTTCTCCTGGATAATTTTTCTTCCTCCAGCAGCTAATGTTCTCTGCCTGGAAAAAATGTTTACAGCGAGAGGGCCATGGAGTGTGGATATCATTTAAAGCTAGCATAGGAAACTTGCTTTGTTTGAGATGTAACCAGCAAAATCTGTTTCTGAAGCTGGAGTGCTGCAGGACAGATGTGATGGATGGGAATGGCTGCTGCTGCAATCTGTGCAGAAGCAGCTGCCATGGATGCTGCTGTTTCCCAGGATATTTTACATCTTGCATTCTTTCTTTTCCTGCATTTTTCCCTGGCAGGTATGGGTTTATCAGTATCAGGGCATAGTATTCGAAACACTAGAAGTGGTAGCTTTGAGGGAGCATTTCTCATAACCATATCATGCCTTGAAGATCACTCAAAAAATCAGCTATAATATAGCTGATAAAAAAAATATATATAAAATACAGCTGATATAAAATATCAGCTATAATGAGCCATCCTGGACTGGTGTTAATACGATGACATATTAATGAGACAAGAACACAACTTCGCTAACATTTTTTAGACTGTTTTAGAGCGAAACTAAATAAAATAATGTCTGTAAACTTCCTACAGATTTTTTTTTTTTCCAACAGTCTCAAGAACTGAATTTTTTTAGAAACCAACTCTGTGTTTATAAATAAGATCTTGAAACTTTCTGTTGAAACTTGAATTTCTGGAATTCTGATTTGCTTGATGAAACAGTGGTAACTGAGGGTTGGCAATGATATATCCAATTTTGGAGTATGGGAATCCTGTGTAAACCTTTGCTGATACAGTAAGGCAAGAAAAAATAAAAACAAAAGTGCCTAGAATTTTTTTATTCCAACTTAGTTGGAAAGATTGCAGCAGAAATCAATATCCTCTACTGCTCTTGCATTAAACACCTGGGCACATGGCAATTTACAAAATGGAAAAATACCTTAAGGAATATGCACTGAATTCAGGGACATGTGAATGTTTAATAAAAATTCCCCATTGTTACTTATAAACATTTGGGATTGTTACCACATTCAAAGACCAAAAATAAATTAAGGAGCTGTATTCAATTTTTTGAATGCTTAGGTTTTATTAATTCTTTCAGAAAATCATAAAAAAGTCAGACATCACAATACAATGGTGTTTATTTACCAGGTTTCTGAAGCTATGAAGGACAGTTCCACCATGGAGACGTCAATTCAGTGTTTGGTTAGGAGTAAAATAAAACAAGAGACAATAGGATTTATTATTTATTAGATGAAGAATCAGGAAACCTCTGTAGTCTCTACAGTGTTTTCTGTTGTTTTGTACTTTCTGCAGTTACGTTTAGAACCTGGTTTTAGGTTTTGTTTTTATCAATATTTAATGAATCTGTAGCAGAGTTTGTGAGTGCAGTATAAAATAACAGCAGGATTGGAACTTTTATAAAAGTAGTGTATGGGATATGTGAGTTATCTCCAGCAGGGAGTATCCAGCAGCTCCAGGGATATCTGGGGTATCAGTTAGTGGCACAGCTTTGGAGTGCTGGTCAAGGACCTTTGAGCTCAGACACCCGATCTCTGCAGCCCAGAGATCCGTGCACAGCTCAGCTGTATGAAGTGTCCATGTGCATCAACCTGTTTAGACTTGCACAAGTATTCTGAACCAGAAAAGACTCTAATTGAAAAGTGACTTTTAATGAGATTATTTATTAAAAAAAAAAAAGTTACCAATTCTTGAGTACTTTTCAACTTTAGGAGTGTGGTCCAAGGCTACCATAAGGAGCCACCAGCATCACTGTTAACTACAGCTGTTGTACTTAATTTGAAAGGTGAGGGACAAAACAAAAGAAAAGCTTGAGATTGTGTACAAGTAGAGAAAATGAAGTATTGCAACTTAGGCCTATTCATAAATAAAACACAAGGGTTGATTAATATTAAACAGCAGGAATAATTAAAATAAAGCAGAACAAAACTTGTAAAGAATGTATTTAATCTAAAACTTGGAAATGCTGACCTTGGCAAGGTGTTCTTGATTTAATTATGGCAGAAGAGGAGTCTCCTGCACTTCAGAAGCTGTCCTGTGAGAATTCATTGCGTCACTGCCTCAGCCAGGCTTTGTGGTGGGACTGGTCCTCCCTGCTTGTGCTCCTGTCCTGTGGGAACACCCGATTCCTTTGGTCTGTGCACTGCAGCAGCCTGCATAAAGGTGTTTGCACGGATTGTTTCTTCAGAGCAGGCTGGCAAATACAAGCGTTCTGTTCCCTAAAGCTGGATCAAGCTGAGTTTCTGCTCATCAAACGGTTTTACTTACCTTTTGTAATTATCACGAGTGCTTTTCAAGTAATATTTCAAGTACCTTCAGTTTTCCATATTTAAAAGGGGTAGAAATGTAACTGGTTACTTGGGTTTATAGCTATTTTTTGCCTAATCAAGTTTTAAATGGTCATTTTAGTGCTCCTGGGTAAAACTGACCTGAAAAAGTAACTAGGCTATCTCTTTTTCTATGTGAGGATTAGTTTCTTTACATTAAAGCTGATCATTCTTGAAATGTCAACAGTCAGATGCTAGTCACTGTATCTATAAGCATCTCGTATTGTCTCTGAAATTCAACTTGATGCATTTCAGTTCAGGGTTTGCTTGCAATCATTAAAAACATAGTTTCTGTTTAGCCTGCATCTCTTTGTAAGTGCTGCTAATGGGGACAATGACATGGCCTTTGCTTCTGAATCTCTGTCTGAATGTATCTGTTCTGATCCTGAGTTTATTCTCAAGATTTTTTTTTTCTCTCCACTGAAAACAGTAAACTACAACATTTTCTTTCTGGAGCAGAAAAACATAAGAGCATTGCATGCAAAGAATAGGGTGTGGATTTTTCTTATTATTTTCAGATGTGCTTTATTAATCATCTGTCATTTAGTCTACGTATGAGGAAAACTTGTAGAGGTGTTTTATTAAATATACACTGAGAACAAAAAAAGTTACTTTGAGAGTATTTTGGGATTATCTGAATTTTCTTGCAGAACTGTAATTACAGGTGTCTTTTGGTTCAATATTTTGGTGTTAGTTTGTATTAAGTTATGAGCAAAACCAAGTTAGAATGTGTTTATAACTTTGAGTTTGCAAGGTTCTATGTCTATTGAGCACTGCTTCATTTATTTGATAGCAAGCAACTTAATACTTTGTGGTAGGCTGCATGGTATACAGTGAAATGTTTTCTTACTTCTTCAGTATATATCAGGACCTGCGAAATGATTAGAAATATAAACTTGTTGAATTAAGATTGAATATGAAGATTAAACCGTGGCTCTGTGGAAATCATAATCTGCTTTGAAAAATCACACTTCGTTACACAAAACCTTGTCATAGTGAAGAAAATTAAAATATGTGTCAGTCAGGCATCTTCCTCTGAAAATTTCACTTTATTGTTGATTAATCCAACTGGATTGGAAAGGTTAAAGAGATTTATTAGAAGACAGGAATCATAGTTCACCCTGTCATACTGTCAGTCTATTCCAAATCTAATTATCTAACTAGGTATTCCTACGGTGCAGCCAACAGTTCCTGTAATGAAGCCTTGAACTCTCTTTTAGGGGTGGACCTACAGATGATCTACATGAAATGACACAATCTCTGGTGCATTGCTTGTGTGTTTGAGTTTTAGACTGGTTTTTTGTGACTGGTGAATCAAATTAGCATTGACCTTGGGTATTTGGCTTTTTTTTTAATCTTTCATTGTAGTGGTTTTTTTTTTTTTTAAATTTACACTGTATTAACTACTTTTGCTTGGTTATTATGAAAAAATTTTGTATCTTACTTCAAACCATACCTTGGTGTAGTAATATGAACATATCTTTCTGGTTAAAGGACACAAAATAGATGTATTTACATTTTAGCAGAGAAGCCTTGGAAATTGCAAGTGGTTGAGATTGTACTCCAACTTGGCTGCAGTCTGGTTTGTTTTTCTGCAGGTATTTCCTGTGAATCTTTTAAGAGACCTAATTGCAAATAACGCTGCAGTCAGAGGGAGGTTTGCATGCCCTGTGCTTTCCATTTCTTTTAGTCTGTGTTTGATGTTATCGAAACCAGTGTGATCAAATTTATTTAACATGCACTGCAGGAATATCCAGTGTTTGTCCTTACAGCATTTCTTTGTTTTCCTTGTTTTCTCCCCAGACACTACAACGTATTCCACAGAGCGATCTGAGCACTTTAAGCCATGCAAAGACAAGGACCTTGCATATTGTCTCAACGAAGGGGAATGCTTTGTGATCGAAACCTTAACGGGATCCCACAAACACTGCCGGTAAGTCATGTGCCGTAAGGACCAGAAAGGTCTTGTGTCTGAGGGAGGAAGCATTAGGAGGAGAGGAAAAAAAAAAAAAATATTCAGGCGCAGAATGTTGGAAAGCAGTGGAATTTTATTCCTCCAATTCGACTTCATCTCTCTCAGCTGGTGGGTTTTTTACTAGTCTGTGATATTCACATATAGAAATATGAAGCAACGTTTTGATCTTTCCATATATAAGAAACTCTCAAGATTCTATTTTCTAATCACATAAGGATTAGTTTTGTTGGGTTTTTTACTTATGAAAGTCCTGTACTCCCCTACATACCAGAAGCATTGCTTTATTTTGGGTACTCCAGCTACAGTATTTGGCAACAGCTGTATGTAATGTTAATTGAGAGAGAGGAAGGGTTAGTAGTTTTAAGAGTTAGGGTTTCTTAAGTTTAATTACTGAGAGATAGAATGGACCATGGTAGCCGTCTGAACCTGCAATATAGCTGTTGTACACTTTTATACTCCTGAACTTCTGTTATGCAAGGCCATCTTGGACGTATTTTTGAAAAGAATATCAGAAAAGAAAGTCAGATCCTTTATTATTATTATTAGTTAGCCACAGAGGCCAGTAAAAAGGAGTGATATGCAGGAGGAGTATTGCAATATCTTCCTAAAGACGAGGATTTTAACACGCATACCCACCAGACCCCCAATTACTTAAGCAATCTTTTAAACAGAAGAGCAGATTTCCATTTTAGACTACTTGTCATCTGATTTACTCCTGAGATAGTGTGTATGGCATACAAAAGGTGTATTTGAGACACTCATATGCCCAGGTTCTAATCTGAACATCTGAAGGTATGGAGAACTCTAACAAAAATAATGAAAAGTGTTGAGGACCTGAAGATTTCCTGAAGGATTTGGGACTTGAGCTGCTAAACTTTTACTTTTCCCAGTAAAAGTAGGAAAAAAAAAAGTTGCAGTCACATGTGCCTGGCTTGAAAATGGAAATATATGAATTTGAAGATTGATGAAATTCTGCTTATCATCAGAAAAATATTTGAGATTTTCACTTTTTCATACAATACTGGTGATTTTTCCCATTCAGTTGTGTACGGTTCAGTGATCATTCATTTTCCTTCTTTGTTTTTGTATGGTATGCTTATATATTATGATTCATTTATTGTGGAAAAGTGATGTATTTTTCTACTTCCATCATAATACTACATAGGGTTTGGGTTTTTTTTTCTCTCAAAGCAGATGAGGTTTTTTGGTCTTCGAAATGTCATGAGCTGTTAAGAGAATCATATCACTCAATTATTTAAGTGGTTTTCATTGTCAAAATATTCAAACTGAGCAAAACTGCTATTAAATAGCAAAGAAAAATGGATGTATATGAGAATTTTTAAATTGGCTGATTAATTTAGTAGCTAATCTCTTGAAACAGACTGGTTTTATAATCTGGATTACATTTTAAAAAATTTGTAGGTGAGATCTCGTAAGAGCTGCATTCACATAGTGCAGCCTGACTAATGGTTTCCAGCATTCTTTCCAGCAGTGATTTTTTTTTTTTTTTTCTCCCTTGTGTTATCCTTCCATATGGAAGCACCAGTATCTCTGGGAGTCTCTTGCCTGCTGTATATTTGAGGTTTTTGTTGCTTGTACAAGTTCCAGGCACTGGCGCATTCTCTGTGAATTAAACATCTCTTTTAGGTGGGTACTTTGAATGGTGCAACACCAAAAGACCTGTATAAGGGAATGATTTTCATGTATCAAAAGAAGATGCATTTTAAAATTTGAAGAGTGATTAGTTGTAGTACTTTTAATTTTGTAAGGACCTTTGACACTGCAAGCAGCAACTTTTTCAGAATCACTTTTATACTGATAAGTTTGTCATTAATGGAGAGAAACCTTTAAAATTGACCCTTAAATGCTGTATCTCGACCTTGGTAGACTGAGTGTGTCTTTGTCAGGGTCAGTGCTGTAATGAGTGGGATGCAGGTGTTTTTTCTCTCTGTAGCCTATAACAGTGCTCAGAAATAACAGCCAGAATGTACACATGTAGAAAAATAGAATACTGATATACTGTAATTGTCCTCTAACCAGTAAAAAGCAATTTTTTACTAGGGTTATGGAATTCCCATTGCGATCAAAAAGAATCATTTGAATACAGAATTATGAAGACTTAAAATGGTACTTCATTCTTAGAATCAGGCTGCATTGTATATTCTCACTGTGAGAGTGATTTTGCATCTGTTCTGGGAGCAGAGCACCAATTTACTGAGATGGGAATTTGCCATGTGGAACAGCTGCAGGCAGAGGACCTTGAATGAGCAAAAAAGTTTTATCCCACTTGGTCAGGTTTGAAGGGTATTAGTAGATGATATCCTTAGGGAGTTGTGCAGTTGTTCTTGTTGTGTGTGCAGGGCTAAGGGTGAATATGCTAAATATAAAGAGACAAAAAGAGAGATTTGGTAGCAATTAATAAGTATTTGAGTTACTTGGACCTCTTCTGTATCCTCAAGACCCATTCTGGCAATGACAGCAGGCTCAATTGGCAGCTCAAGCACCTTTCAGAGTTCCTGAACTGCATGGTGCTGTTGTTGGAAAGTTGACACATGCGCATCTTCTGCCTCCAGCTGTCACTGGTGACACTGGCACCGGGATGTCGCAGAGCTCTGGCTCCTTCCTGTTCTGTGGGATTCCTGCCCTGTCTGCTTTGAACCCAGAACTGTGGGGAGTGGGACTAAGGGGCACCCTTGGCCAAGGGCAGGGGGAGACTGTGTTGCAGGAGACTACTGGGAACACAGGAAATGAGGAGGTCAGAGGGAGCCCTGATCATCGGTCTTCAATTCCTGTTCACCTACAGAGGAGTGTCCTGAAGTCACAGGATTATCATTTTTTAAAAAAAAATTAATTATTTTTATTCTAAATGCAATTCAATTTCTGTAATTCAATTTTTTTATTCAAACTTCTACATTTTGCTCACTGTCTCTTGGTGAAAAATTGCCTGGGATGCCAACTGGCAAGAGTTCTCCCGCGTGGTTAGGTAACAAACAAGATCTACTGGATATTTTGTGCTATTTTAAAGCTGTGACTTCAGTGTTTATTTTTGTGAATGGTTTAACATGAGCTTGTTTTAAGGATAGGGTAGGTCATCGGTAGGGAAACTTCATATTTAGCTTTTCCATATGCTTAATTTTTTTCAATGTTGCCACCTTGAGAATTTCAGTTGAATGGTGAGGGTGCCTTAATTTGTAATTTACACAAAACAAATCAAGTACACAGTCTGCTCTGACACATCAGTGTTTAATGGGGTATTATGTAATCCAGGCTTTAAAAAGACCAGTTCCAAGTTTTCTTTCTGCAATTTTGTTTAAAAGACCCCATCTCAAGTCATTCTGGGATTTTTGGGTTGTGAGTTTTTGGCTTTTTTGATGACTTTCTGCTTTTTTTTTTCCTTTTTAGTCCCTGCATTTTCTTTAGATAACCCATTTAGGATTGGAAAGCACTGGTTGAGTAAGTGGCTAAAACTTTTGTGGGTAGAAGAGGACTGTACTTTTAAATTTCTCCTGTGGAAGAAGCCATTAAGACTATTGTGTGTATGCCCAGGAAGTCTTGGCATTTGCAGTGAACTCTGGTTTACTCTTTATAGATTAGAGAATGTAGGATGAGAGCTCCTTCCATCCTGTCTTCCTGTCTTTCATCTCTCCTTCAAGCAAAAGAAAACCTGAGTAAGTTTTCTACCAATATGAGAATGACAGAATAGACTCACAAATGTACAGTAAACAAAACATCCTGTCCAGCTGACCAAATTACAGCAGGTTATACATCAGCATCTGAAATGTGTGACTCTGGTTACAGTCTCTGAGTTTTCAGATTTCATTGGACAGTCTGTTTTTGAGGCATACAGGCTATTCTGGTGAATTCTGAGCTTGGTGATCTTGCTCATATTTATGCATAAATTTTCCATTTTTACATTTAGTTGACTAAAAAATTATACCAGCATTTCTCAGCTTTGTTTAAAATCTGTCATAAGAGCAGAAGGATTGAATCCCCATTTAATGAAAATCCAGTTTGGATAAATGTTTATATACTGTCAGGTTTTATTGTGAGTCTTCTGCATAAAAGTAACTGTAATCCAGGCATAGCCCTTGCTGTCAGGAAGAGCAGGAGAAAGGGATCAAACAGATGGGACTTTAGAACAGTTCTGAGTGTGGCATATGATACGTGCACTTAACCATAAGTTAAAAATCTAAGAAGCTAAGAATATAATTTCCCTGATTTAGTTACATGGCTTGTTTTCTAGGCTTTGGCAGTCTGACCTAGGTGTTTTAAAATACCAGCTACTCCATTTTGTGCGTTCCCCCATCTTATATTATGCTGACACTTTTCCAGAATGCAAGCCCAGGAAATTATCTGCTATTGAACAGCATTGAATACATTGAAAAATCCCACTCATGTCATAATATTCCAAACATAGTTTCACCAAAATAATCCACTGTATTAAGATGACAATGTAACATAGAGCTAAAAATTTTTAAAGGAGGAAGAAGTCTGTGCTTGGAATTTAGGATATTTTCCATGTCCAAGGCAATCAAGAGAGCTCCTGTTATGTGCCACAGCTATGCTCATAATTTTCATATCTAGATTATATTTGTGTAGTTGCATGCACCATTTTCTGGAGTGCCTCTGCCTTTACTTTCATCTTTACTTTGGAAAGCCTGAAGTGAAGTTGAAATGCAAAGTTAGGTATCTAAAAGCTGTTGTTCAGCAACTCTTAAGTAATTTAAATATAGATACTCCATTGTGTTATTACTCCATCACCTGTTTGTTCAGCAGAGCTCTCACAGGCTGTGGTTGCTTTCAGCACTGTGATTGTTTCTTTAGCGCAATTGAAATGGCCAGTGTGCCTAAAGTGCTGTGCCTGGTTCAGCTTTTTCAAAGCTCAGCCTGTAAGAAGTCAGGAAGCCGGAATTCTGACCAAGAAGTCTGTTACAGGGAGTGAACATTCCCAGGGTAGCATCAGCTTGCCCGTGTTCATTTACTATAGGTAGCACTCACAATAAATAAATTGAAACCTTTGCTGTCTTAAGTAATACTGATATCATCTACAGTGTGGCTGCTTCTGGAAACTACACATTGGAAACCATCATGCTTTTTTTGTATAATTTTAGCTATTTCTCCTCCTTCACGAATAATACATCTCCAAACAGAGACCAAGCCAGAAACCACTCCCCCAACCCAATGCATTTCTGTGCATTCTCTTTCAAGCTCCTGCCCCGTGAAATAGCAGAATGAGGTGGCATGGCTTTGCTGTCACATACCTGGTTTCTTGTTCTAAACCTTTTTAGATATGAAGTGTGAAGAAAAATGGTTTCTAAACATCAAGGTAGAATAGCGTGAAATCCAAGATATCTGTAGGACTCTTACTTGTTACCTGGGTATACTAACACCCTTCATATTATCCAGTCTTACATAATTTTTATCATTTGGTCTAAATTTTTTTGCAATCAACACATAAGCCTTGAGTTCTTTTAATTGGATGCAGTTACTTAGAATATAAACTAAATTAACTGGTCCAAATACCAAATTTCACCTATATAAAATCAGTACTTTTTCAGTTATCCCTATTCTTTATCTAACAGTTCTCTGAAATTAAGCCTCTTCAAGTCTGATATTATGGTATAAGAATTCAATAAATAACAAACAGGTTTTAAAATGTAAATTGAGTCTTTTAACATCATCCCCAGATGCAGTAGTGCAGGAACACAATATATGATATTCACATGAAACACAAGAATATCTGATTCATGCTTTCATAATTTAACATTCAGAAGATAGAGGCTATTGAGAAATCTTCTTGTCAAAGTACTTTAATTATTGATTAATTTTGATAGTATCAGCAGTCCATTTTACTGTGCTTTTTATTTACAGATCTTCCCCTAGATTATTCCATGCAGCTTCTGCTGTAACTTCTGTGGTAGAAAATACTTTCAGCTTGCAGAATACATAAGCCAATTTAATTCTTGTGAAATCCAGTTGCTTTCAAATATCTGCAAAATGAAGGGTTTTAATGCAGCACCGTAATGGTTTTCGGGTCAAATGTCCTGACAAGATATTTTCCTTGATGTGTTTACAGAAGTTCACCCTTCACATATTTAAATTTTGGGGTACTGTGGTAAACCAGTGGTTTTTATGGTTGTTGCTGTTCACGTGGGATCATTCCTTCAAGCAGCTCTGCACCAGAGGTCACTGGCAGAACATCTGTTATCCATTTAGCCCTCTAAAATGTCTTCTAAAAACAGTTTTGTGTTAGTTTTATTGTTTGGGGGATAAATTAATTAATTTAGCAGTAAAAAGAAATAAAGAATGAGAGAAAACTTTGTATTTAATGGTAGTGTTAAGTTTCTGTAGCCTGTATTTGTAGTATTTCAGGTTTTATTTGCTTTCTGCTGAGCACCTTAGGCTATATATTCTAATGCTTTTCATTTGAAAAAAAAAATTTGATTACTAACCAGTGGGATTTCCTGGCTCCATTTCCATCTTTTGAAGTCATGAAATTTATGCACCTGCTTAACGTTATGGTGAAGATGCATTTTCCCAGTGGGAACAATAAGGTAAAATCATAATACTGTACAGATAAAATGCATGCCCAGATAAATTACTCAGCAATTTAACAATTCACCATTCAATTTAAGCAAATATCCAAGAAAGCAACATACAAATCTTAGTACCATTTTGTCTTGTTGGAAATGCTTATTCAAATTAATATTTTTGGAAGAGTTTGAGGAAACAAAGGAGAAATTGTGTAGATGTGCATCCAAAGTTAACGTTGATGCTTAAGAAAATTAGTGTGTTTTAAACATGTGACAGCATGCAGTACTGAAAAAACATGGAATTGATTTCTCTTTCCCAGAATAGTAAAAACTAATGTAAAGTATGGGAAAATATGCTTAGCACATCCGCTACTTACATTTTATTTTTTTTTAAGTCACACATCTTTGTTTCAGAGATAATTGCATCAAATTCAGCAGTGTTAATTCTTTTATTTATGTATGTACAGAGTTACTTCCCAGACATGAGAGATGCGTATTCTTTTTTAGAACAACCAGTAATGTGAGTGAAAGAAAAATATTTCTGGAAGCTTTAAGTAAGCTGTTATCGCTTCCTGGAGTTCTGGAAGAGAAAGAGGCCAAATTCAGCTCCCTTTGAATTTGGCAAGATCCCTTCAGCTGGTTGAATCAAGGGTTGGGCTATAACCTGGGATTTCACTAGGGAGAAGTGAGAAATGCAGTTGCCAGCTCAGCAGCTGAGATGGCTTGTTCTTGAGGCTGCTAATAGCGCTTGGTTTTCTTCATTTGGCACTTAAGTGGGAGATCAGGAACCAGTGCTGTGCTAACATTTATTCCCATGTCTCAATAGCAAGAGTACTTAAATCTGGTGGAACCTTTCAGTTTTATCACCACCTTTGCTTGTGCCTACACGTGTTTCTGAAGTTGAATCTTGCCGTCATAGTTTAGCAGGGCATCCTGGTTGTGTAGCACATCTCCGCATGTAGAGATGAGTCTAATCCATTTTATATAAAATACAAATTTCTATTAATAAAGTTCATCAGTTAATAGGATAAATTGCCTCTAAACTGCCTCCTATTTCCTAATTCTAAAGGAAAATAAAGCTGTCACACACACAGAAAGCTCTTACTGAGTACATGCTGTCTGAAACAAAATACAAGATGAAGAGGGATATCCTGAAAATTGGGAAAACACAAATTCATTGTCCTTCCACTGCAAAGGAATGTTCTGTCAAATTACAAGAATTGAGTTTTTTTTTCTCCCCCTTATTTTCCAAGACCCCAGTGGAAAAAGGTTCATGTAACTTTTATAGTACACACAAAGAATTTGTAGAAAAAGAAACCATACCTTAAAATGTATGGGTGCAAGTATTGATGGCATATATTGCATCTGTCTTGAAGCAAACATATGCAAATATTCCGCCATCAAACTCTGATTTAAAATTAACTTGGAAATGAGTTAGGTTTGTTGTTGTTCTTACCTCCCTTAGGCAAGAAGGAATTTGTGAAGTGCATAATGCAGACATCTGAAATCTCTCATTTAAATTCTCATCCCTGCCAGTGTCTTAAGTACACTGAAAGCAATAGCATTTCCAATCTAATCCTATCTGCAGACATTCTCCCAGAAGATCTGGGAAAAAAAACTCAGTAGAAGAAGAAATAAGCTCTGGACAATTGAGTCCTTTAAACAGAAATATATGCCAACTATATCAAAATGATAAATACCAGAATTTTAATCCACCAGCACTCTAGATCCATCTAAATGAGAAGAACAAACAAAACCAACAACCTGTTTCCTCTATCCTTTACTGCTAAGAAAGCCCTTCCTGCTATCTCAAATAGGAAGAGGGGAAGTGAGGCCAAAGTGTGGGAATCCTGTAATGTTGTGTAAAGTGGGGCATCTGAGATTAGACAGGCAGGTAAACTGCTTTATGTGAGTTGTATTGAGGAGATAAATATTCTGGTTCTTATCCTGTACCCATTAATGCAGTGTTTGAATTTTAAACATTTTCCTTGAAGTTATTCCAGCGCAGAGGGGTGAACTCTTTAGGCAGCCTGCCAACAGAATATAATAAGAAGCATATTTAGATGAAGTCTCTTCAGCAATAATGCCAGGAGCTTGTAATGAAACACCTTTGTGCCTCATCAGCCGCTTTGTTAGGTAGAAAACTGCAGTTTTCACAGGAATTGTGCTGTTGGAGAAGCCACTGGGAGAAGCTCAGGGTGATATCTGCACTCTCACTTGGATCAGCGCACAAATCCGAGGTCCAGCTCCAAGCACTTAAAATAG
Source organism: Phainopepla nitens (assembly GCA_013400175.1). Classification (NCBI taxonomy): domain Eukaryota; kingdom Metazoa; phylum Chordata; class Aves; order Passeriformes; family Bombycillidae; genus Phainopepla; species Phainopepla nitens. The sequence continues at coordinate 1,355,294 of VXBQ01007751.1, forward strand.
TTAGAAAATTCCAATGATGCCTTTTTAACTAATTAAATGCGAAGGATATTTGACAGGGGAATGCCAAGTCAGAGGTTGTCTGTGGAACTGCTTCTGGAAGGGAAGCATCTGCTCTAAAGCTAAAGTTTATAAACTTTGCATCAGGTGCTGCCTATTTCTTAGAAAACAGCAGTACTTGGTCTTTTGGTGAATGTCTATGATCTTTGCAGCAAGGATTTTGTCTGAACTTTTCCTATTTTATGATGCTTTATCCTGACTTCGTGGGGCAAATTTATTTTATTTTTTAAAAGCATCTTACCAAAAAAAAAAATCTAGAAACTAATACTTTTTTGTTGGCTAGCTTTTATTAAAAGTTTATTGAAGACAGGGGAAGAAACATTTAGAAATGAAATAAAGCCTCAATTTGATCTTACTGGTCTCAGGAAGATCCTCACAGACAGGCCACATTCCTTTGGCCTTGTTTCACACAAAAATACATGGGTTTTTTGTTTTGTTTTGTTGATTTTTTTTTTTTGGGGGGGAGGGTGGTTGGGTTGGGGTTTTTGCTGTTGTTTTTGTTTTGGCTATTTTGAAAAGTAAAAACTAGAATAATTAACGCAGTATATAAAGTGACAGGGGGCTGAAGGTGATGGGATCACTCTGGCAGGCTCTTTGAGGCTGCAGCATGGAACATTGTGTGGGAGCTGCACTTCAGTCAGGCTACCCTTTAATTCTGTCCTTCCTCTTTGTGTCCATTTGTTTTCATTTCTCTTCTATCTCTAGGTCCCCTCTAACACTGTTCAGGTAATAGTGAGGTTCTGACTTCCAGGGTCCTGTCCCATCAGAAACTGGAAGAAGGGCAGTGTCAAGTCCTCCTAGGATGGCTGTCCTGGATAGGGCATTCCCAGTGGACTGCCTCCTGGAGGGATTTCCAGCTTCGCAATCCCAAAACCCCAAAGCAAGAAGCAAAGATGCTCTCTTTTGGAAAGAACTAGCGAGTTCTCATAGCAGTGGTTTTGAAATGCTCACTCTTGTAAATCCCTGAGCACTCAGTGTTTGAATAATAATGGTTTACAGCCATGGAAACGTTTGGTACACTGCGCTAAAGATTTTTGTATCTACCTCATTTTTGCAAGCAGTGCACAGTAGAATATTTCCTAATAGAAGAAAATGGACAAGATAGTGGCAATATATGCAACATGTTAGCAAAAAAATAGACTGTATGAATTTTAAATAAAGTACAAAGTTAATTCATTATGCATGATGGAAAACTGTAATATTTTCCAGGATGAAATTTCTAGTAAATCTTCTTATTTACTGAATCAAGATGATTGTGCTCTTGTCCAGAGTGACTTGTTTTCTTTGTGTAGTTTGATTTGCTCATGATGTAAACATAAACCAGAAAATAAGATGCTGTGTATTGATAGAACTGGAATTAATTTTTTTATTTTTTTTTAAATGTTGTTACAGATTTAGCCCAAGTGTTCTGGTTTGCTGGGTTAGGTAGAGGAAAGACACTGCCGTGTCTGTAGCAGAGACACAGTAGTTTTTTCTGGTAGTTTTTTCATGCTTTTCAGAGATAAATTTCTCTGTTCTGGATTTTGTCTTCCCACAGTTATTTTCAATAATCCATAATCACACCACACATCTTATGAAACCACACAGATCTGTCTAAGTCATCCCAAGTGCATTCATTCCGTTTAAATGTTCACTTTGGGCTTGCTTGTCTGCCATTTTGTCATAGATGTCTCGCAGTAATCTGAGGCTCAACACAGCACAAACAGAGTTGTTCTTTTAATTATTTGTTCAGTTCAATCCCTTTCTGAACTAGATCCTGGCAGTGTATCCTGAGAGCCACAATGTCCCCAGGGTCTTATTGAGAAAATGGTCACTGGAACTGAGTTTCACCCCAAATATTCTCATTCTAAGTTCCTGCTGCATAGCAGGGAGCAGTGTTCTACTCCTCTCTTGGTGAAAGTCCTTGTTGGGCAAAAGTATTTTCTCCAGCAGAGAAAATGAATCAGGATTGCCTTCCCTGCCCTCTGTCAAACAAAACGCTTTTACTTTGTGAGCTCAAGCTCTGACTGACCCAAAAGCTTCTTCCCTCAGTTATCTCTGGATCGTTTCCTGTCAGGCTAACAGGCTGTCCAAGCATGAGAAAGCTGACATTAAAATAATCACAATCTGACAAATTCTTAGGTAGGGGTTATATTATTTAATAATTTGCTGAGCTCCATAATTGTGAAATTATGAGATTAGCTGCTGATCTTTGTCCTGCGTATGTAAAATATTTAGGCTCTCTGAAAATATAATTGCAAAGCTGGTAACTGAGGGAAAAAAAATAATATGGTAAATGAAGACAGTTTAGCAATAAGGAATAAAACAATGAGTATATTTGTTTAAAATAGCAAAGTTAGATACATATATATGTAGATAAACACATATGTATTCATTTACATCGGTGTATAAAAAGGGTCAATCTCATCTATTCCATGATAAGTAGCAAATGACAGACTTTGACAGAAGTAACAAATTGGAAAAATCATTGTTATTTAGCAAGGAAGTAAATTGCATACAGGATCTAGATTTTAAATACACACAGATCTCTTCAGAGTGTCAGATTCTTATATGGAAAGGATTTTATTGTGGTGGTGTAACCAGAAGCTAGAAAAACTTGAATTTTCTTCTAGAAATTTTGAGGGATTGTTTTTTTATATAAGCTTTTTTTTTTTCCTCCCCCCTGAACACTTTTTGTCCCCTTTCTATAATTACAAATGTCTTGCAAATTTTTAGTTCTGTGTATAGTTACTGAAAGGCCCCAATAGTTCCAGTGCGTTACAGGGGAAAGCAGGAATGGATAAAATTGACTGTGATCCAATGGGGATGATTAAGGGTCTTCTCTTAAGTTATATCTTGTTACCGCGGTAATTTATTTTTGCTTAGGGATTAGGTGGTGTAACCTGAAAAGAATTATCATGGTAGTTCTGGTGTAGAGAGAACTGCAGCATTACATGACAGAATGAGCTTACATCCTTTCGCAGAAAACATGGATTCATGCCTAATGAATCATTGTTCACCAAAGGATCAGAGTTGCATAATTATGTAGTAGAAAAGAAAAACTACAATCTCAGCCTTTTACTACTTGGAAATGTTTGCAGAGTAGCCAGGAAGAGGGCTTAGTGTCTGTAACTGGGCAAAATTCCAGCTAAACTTTTCCAGTATTGCTTGCCTTGGAGTGCAGCTATTCCCTACAGTAAAAACCAGAAAGATGTGGTACCCGTCAGTTGTTTTCACCAACTTCATCTGTTGACATTTCTGAAAACAGCCAAGTATTATGTGAAAAATAAATGTATACTTTTTTCCCCCTTTGTAAATAAAATATAAAATGTGGTCTTTACAGACTAAGTGTTGTACAAGCTAGAGCTGTTAAAAAACTGACTTGAGTGGGTTCTAAGTCAGTTAGAAGCTTGCATTATAATTTACCCACTGTAGTTTTTGTTTGAATTACTGACACATATAAGCTTTTGCAAGTCTCTTTAATGCTTTATTAGTGTTTTGTGAGGAAGGAGGAGATTGACATATTTTTCTTTAACATCTATGCTCTAAGGATGATGCTAGTTTTCATTATATTTCTGTTACACAAAAGTGTCAATAAATATCTTTATCATCCAAAAATCCTGGATATGTGCTATTCTCCTTTCAGTTTATGCTCAGCTGGAATAACAGGGAGGTCTAATAGTCATGAAAAATTTACAATTGAGTCCTAAAATGATTGGGTGGTTTGTATGTAGCTCATAGAAACTGTTATGCTTTATGATAATTAGGTACTTGGTTGCTACTTCTTTTTAAAAGGTGTACAAGTGTAAAAATGAAAGCATATCCATTTTCTTAGAAGGAGTTTCTGGAGTTGACACTGTGCGGTGTTTCATTGTGCTGGAGAATTCTTGATCTTTTGTCAAAATCCAGAGGTACATTCCTGGGATATCTGTTAGAAGAATCTGTGATATGTATTAAATCTCACTGTTTTGCTTCCTTCTTTTTGGCAGTGACTTAATCCTGAACTTTTCAGAAATAGTCATCCGCTCTTAAAATGGGCAACAGCTTTTAACCTCTAATGATTATTGACCAGATGACATTTATACGTTCTGTCTGTCCTCTTTGAATGCAGAGTCAAAGTTCATTTGAAACAGTTGTTTTGCCTTTTTGCCTGTCCTGATATTTAGACTCCAGTAAACCTGAGACTTTGAACCCCTTCTGGCAGAAGTTTCCACTTGCCGTGGGGACGTCTTGATCTCAGAGAATTTGTAGATCAAGAAAACACTGTCACAGTCAGAGATTTCCATGCACTTCCACCTATCCTTGACTTCTCTGTGTGCTTAGAATATCTTTGTGCCATAATAGCTTCTTTATAAAACAGAATGTTTTGTATTATTACCTCTCAAACACACAACTCCAGTGACTTTGTAAAGCAGGCTTATGAATTCACACAATAGCGTTCAAAATTGGTGATTGAAGCACATTTCATTTTTGTCTGATGGACAAAATTAGGAGTCATCATCCAATATATTTTGTGATAGCCAAGTTTATTACCTGCAGTTTGACCTGATGAATGGTTACCAGGTAGGTCTTTGTGGTGAGCTGGCTGTTGATTATTAAGGACTGATGGCTGTGCAGCTTTTGGTCTCTCTTGTCACACGAGACAAGAGTGCATGTGCTGCACTGCAGGTTGCAGCGAAGATTGCAGTTTCCTCTGATGTTGCACTAATCCAAGCCTGATCAGTGTCTTAAATACTATCTAATCACAGCAATAGCTAAATAAATAATGAGAAGTGGCTTTAAATGGACTAGATTCTATATGTGTATGTATCTCTTACTGAAATTTTGCCAGTGAGCAATACAATCTTGGACGCTAATATTTTGGGAGTTGGTCTTGTAGCCTGTCTCCTTTTATCTGTTTGTTTCCTTTTCCTAGTCTTATAAACCAATCTGTCAAACCAGCAAGGTCAGATGTAAATCTTTGTGACTGGAGACTGAATTGTCTCTTGACTTCAGATTTTATAGATACTTCTGTTTACAGGTATTATCTACTTTTACCTCTTGGTAGAAGTGAATCCTTTGTGATTGCCATTTCATTGTCTTAGATATGATCAAGCAAAAAAGCATCCTTTATGCATATAAACAAACACCAAATCAATTTTCTGCTTTTGCATTTGTCTCTTTCATGATCTGGTCTTAAGAACAAACAAATGAAAACAGGGAAATGGCCTCTTTTAAGCCTAAGGGGATTTTTGCCAGGTTTTTTTGCTGTGATTGAGATCAGTCCATTTGAAATGGTTTTGTAATCAGTGAGTGTATTGCATGCCAGTGCTGGTCAGTCCTGGGTCGGTAGTGCTGAGAACATCCTCAGACTTGTATTCCGTCCAGCCCCACCTGGATTTGCTATACCAGGAGCAGGAGTACTTGGTTCAGCTCAAGCACCAGGGTTCCACACTGCCAAGCTCTCTGCATGGAATGTTTTACCTTGGGTGTGGTACTGTGTTGCAGTAATGAGGGTGGAGTTCTGCAGCCGTGAACAGATCTAAGGGTAACTACTGGGTGTTGGTGCCTGTTACAAAACCAGGCACATAAACCACTACAACCCAATATGTATGAAATGTTTACTTTCTGCTGCTGTCAACACTTACTGATTACTATTGCAACTGTTTGTTACTTGCAAATGGGCTTTTTGGGTTTATTGTAATTAAACCTCGATAATAGATCCTTATAGTCCCTGTGACAAATTGTGAGGAGTTAGTGAACTTTTCTCCTCACCTATTTCCCCTCCATTTTTAATTTAAAATATTGCATGTAATTCTATGTTTTAACCCAGATTTGTGTCTGCAAAGGAATTTCAAAGCACTGCCCTTTTTTTTTTTACACAAATGCACAGTTCCACATCAGTGTGCAAAGTCTTTAGTTTAGAGATGTCATTTTGGCAATAGAACTTTTATTTGTAATAACAATTAGATCTCTGACCCATAAATATTGGCTAAAGCCAGTGACTGAAAGCATGAAGTGAAGAATATTTATAGAACAGAAAACTGTAAATGCTGTTATGTAAACACATTAAATACATTAATTATTTAAAATATTGTTAAATACATTAGTCTTAAATTTAACTATGACATTGACTTCCTTGGAAGTACATGGAGAGAGCAGCTGACATATTTTATTAAAAAAACCTCAAATCCACCTCATGTACAAGAGCAGTTGTTAATGTATAAGCAAATAGCATTTTTATTTTCAGTCATTTGACTTGAGAGAAGGTTGCTGTATACAGGACAGAGACTCCTGCAGAGCTGAAAAGAGCCATCCAGTGGAAAATGCATTTTGAGGCTGTTCTTTGGACTCTTGTCTTTTTAGACTCCGATTAATGAGGTCTCGAGATATCATCTCTTTGTTGATATGCCCTCCTGAATAAACACAGTAATTACTGCTGTTAAAACAGCAAATACTATCTGAGCAGCAGTCCCATAACCTCAGTTCATGTTTCAAAACAGATAAGGAAAGTGAGTTATCTTCAGGAATGAGGAGCCAAAACAGTCATTCAGCACTTTTGTCTGTATTATGTCCCCTGATCTCCTGAAACAATCAGAAAAATTTCACTGGAGTGGGCTTCACGGTATTAATGATCCAATAGGATAAATTACATTTGTTAAAGTGTTTTAAAAAGCCCAGGAAATGACAAACTGTGACAAAGATGGAAAGGATCAAGGAGGGCATTTTTCTTGATCTGGTGTTAACTCCAATAGTACTTACAAGCTTTCAAAGATTGGCTGCTCTATTCTGAGGAGCACAGCTTGGATACAACACATAGCAATAATTTTCTGCTGGTTTAGCATTTATGCAGATAGGATAAAGAAACAGCAAATGATAAACAATAAATGGCCAATGAAAAACAATGTGTTAAAATAGATTGCATGTAAGAGCATTTCCCTTTTCTGAAGTACATGTAGAGCAGCAGCAAGATCTCATATGTTGGAGAACACTTCATTCAATAGCTCCATAGCTATCTAAAAGGGATCCAATTACTCTTTATCACACCTTCTTTCTCCGAAGTTCATTGTGTGAAAAGTAATTCCTAAATTACTTTCAGGACTCCAAACACTACAGTGAAGTGACATAATTTCAGTAATTGCTGAATGTCGTAACATGAAGAAAGATTAGGTTTTCCAGTGGTTCAGTTTTTGCATGTGGCAGATGTTTTAATATCATACTTTTTCATAGCAATAGGAGAAGTGCTAAAACAGATCTTGTGACAGACTGTGGCAAAGTGCAATGTCTGTGTGCATGTGCACTGATGTGTCACACGGCTGCTTTCTGGGCACAGGGGCTCAGAGAAGCTCCTCTGGACACGTCGGGTTTTAGGTGAACCTCCTGCAGGTGGTTCTGTGTGCTCACTCCACACATGCTATTTACTATTTACACTCATGGTTTGATTTTCCTAGGTGGTTTTGTCCAAACCATCTGCAGAGGATGGGCCCTGCAGGCACCCTCTGTGCTATTGATAATAATTTAATCTTGGTCCTGTGAGTCCAAAATAAGTACATGCTCAGAAGAATGAAAGCCTTGTCAATTATCAGACTATCAAAGTGTACTTTTAGAAGATTTTTTCATGGCAGGTACAGTATTTCAGGGTTGGTGGGGTTTGTTTTGTTGTTTTGGGTTTTTTTTAAACAGAATTAGCAGCTCAGGTAATTAAGCTTACATTAGATCAAATAAATGAGCTCTGAGATTGAAGTTAAAAAGCTGAAAGTTTGTCAGCCTAATTGTAACAAATTGTTGATCTGACATAGAAGGTTAACAGCAGCTAAAAGCTTAGAAGGGAAAAAATATCACTCAATGGGGAAGTCCTTTAAAGAAAAGCTTTGCTGGGCTCAGATGTATGAGGGAAGCAGGGCACACACCAGAGGACAAAGAGAAATTTTGACTTGATATTTAAGAACCTTTAAAGATTATAAAATACCCAAATGTACGAAATTTAATTAGAAGCTAATGATTTGATGTTGTGGGGAGCTGAAGGGAGCAGAATTGGGAATTACTTGTTTGAAATGACCTTCCTGCCAGGGTTTCACATAAGCTGTTAAATGCATGCAAAGAACTGCCACAAAATCAATGAAATAAAACATTGCAGTGGTCCAGTATGGAAGCATAAATTACCATTTTAATTTTCAATCAATAAGAAAACAGATATCCCTGAAGCAGTAAAACATGACCTGCACACAGATCTTCATTGCAGGACAAAAGAGAACGCAACAGATGTCCATAAAACTCTCATAGATGTTTTCAAGAACAATGCTGGCTGTATAAAACAGGCAGAACAATGCTGATTCTGTATAATAAACTGATCTGCTCCTGATTGGGAATATCTGCTCACAGAATAAAGCAACTTCCTTCATGGTTTATCATTTTGCAAAGCTTTTTGACAGCTGGCTTTAGAATTTGCATTGGATGTCCTTGTTTTGTTTTGAAGTTTGTGGGTCTGGGCAGCATTTGAAAAAAGTGTCTGGTCTAGCTCTGAAAAGGTGTCAGGATGGTGCTGCCCAAAGGCAATAAAGAGAGTGGCCCAGAGAACTTTATTGTTGGCCATAGTTTTACAAGTATTTAGCCTTGATTGTTGCCATAATTATTAGATTATGGTAGTGCTTCATGTCTTGTTTGAATGAGTTAAGTGGACTATTTCTGTTGAGAATGTAAACTTATTACAGTAAAATCTGATTGCTGTTCAGTTTGAGCATGAAAGTAAGTGAGCTTGAAAATCCAACCCATTGATTGGATGACTTCAAACCCTATTTTTAGGACAGTATTGAATAAGTTTGAATTGCTTTTGCCTGTGTTTCCAGATGGTCAGCATACAGTTTGAAATGTTTTAGTCACTTGGGTTATGTTGAAAGGCTTCTCTGAGTAACCAGTGTTTGGTTTTGTCTGGAAGTAATTTAATGTCAGAAAAACAACCACAGGGATTGGAAACTGAGCAAGGTTCCTGTGCATGCTGTAAATTGTAACACCGTTGCAGACTATTTGCTCATCCTGTTTTCAAGATACCTATAGAGACATAAAACAAGTAAGACAAAAATTTTCAAATTTACCAGCAATTCTCCTTAACTGGGGAGGTCCCAGCTGACTGAAAGGTTAAGTGGGAAAAACTTGTGGTGCTTGTGGTTGGCTGGAAGGACTTGGGGTTCCAATCCAGCTTGTAACTAAAATCAAGGGGAGAACAGCTGATACGAGTAGCATCAGTGTCACCATCAGGGGCTGGCACACATACCTACAGCTGCTGCAGTTTCCAGAGAATCCAGCCCCCAGCACAGGTTGTGCAGTTCAGTGGCAGCAGCTCAATGGAGTGATGGAATCAGTAGATTTTTGCTCATGTTAAACCAGTGAGAAAACATTCGTGCTAGGGGTGCAGGATCTCTGAAGCACTGCCTCATTAGCAGGACAAGGGGGTCTTGGTGAAATCGTTTATGTAAACAGGGCTTTGTGGGTTAATAATACTCAGTTTTGTACTGTATGATTATTGATGTATTATAAAGCATCTCATCCATATGATTTTTTATTTCACGGAATTTCAGATATTAATGAAACCAGAAAGAAAATAAATGCAAGTTATTTCCATTTATCTGATTTTTGCAGCAATTCTATCCAACCGAGGAGTTAGCATAATTTCTTTTCTGAGACACAAATCTGTCCAAATGAAACAAATCAGTCATAAACTCACTGGAGGGTTCAGTGTGTCTCTTCCTGACTTTGTAACTAAGCTCAAAGCAGAGTGACAAAGATGCACGTGGCTTCATACCCTGGAATTCTGCCTAGAAAGGGATCGTGGTTGTACCTATAATGGGATCATGTGACCTCTTGCTTCTGCCAGTGAAAAAGTCCTTTGAAGGACTTCTTGTATGCATTTTTGAAAGCTGTATCTTTACATAGCAGAATAAATCTTTTGTGCTTTTATTGTGAGCTGATTTTGCCGAATTAACACTCTGTGATAGTCTAGGCATATAGTTTATGCTGCTAAAGTCTTCCAGTCCTCCCTCCTTGCTAGGACAAAACAAGGCACCTCTTTCCCAAGCATGTTATTTATAGAAAAAAAAAAAGAACAGATAAGTAACTGGTGAAACAAAGTAGAAATTTTAGGGAGAAATTTACAAGCCCTGAAGTGAATTTTCTTTTTATATAACTGATTTTATGATCACGTATCCAGTATCTTTTATCAATTTACTATCCATATCCACATCAGTTATTTAAAATTTAGCTTGGCTTTAGTTTAGAATCTATATTTAAAAAGAATATTATGTTAACTATAGCAAAAGAGCCTTTAAAAAATGAAGTTGAAATAACAAAAATTATCTCCTTTCCTGTTACGTTTGGTGTCCTGTTAGTTTTGTATCTTTGTAACTTTTAATATTTGTACTTAGAAAAGACCAGCAGCGTACGTTAAAAAACCATGGCACCCAAAGTTAGTACCTGCATTTTGCTGAATTTCTGTGTATGAAAACAGCCTTCAGGTTTCTGATGTGAGTTTTTTCTCTACAGTTTTTCGTATCTGTTGAGAAGTATTTCATCTTCTCTCTGGAAGGATATTAACAAATGTGGTTTTTTATGCTATTAATGAAGGTAATTTTGTACATGTTACTGGCAAATGTGTGATTTTGCTCCCCTTCCAAGCAGCCCTTTCATGTCCTGTGCATGGTAACTTTTACTATCTCAACTTGTCAGGTAATTTCTAATGCTCGATGTGCCAGTGATACACAGCCATATATGTCTGATGCCAAGAAGTTTCTAATTCCCTTTTTTCATTAATCTTTGTAACTGCTGTGATTTTCTGCAATTAATAGAGTGACTGAGAGAAAAAAATCCAATCTCCAGTTAGAGAACACTGCTGTAAGTTAAATGTATGCAGTTTGTTGAGTAAGTATTTAAACAGCTGCTAATAAAATCTCAGGTCCAATGGGAATTACTATGTTAACACATGGATATACTGAACTTTAGAAAAGGATGAACTTCATGCTTTTCTTCAAAAAGCAAAAAGAAATAGAGGTGGAAATTGCATATCAATTTAGCCAGAACACTGGAAGGCTGGGTATGAATATATTTTATAGATAGGTATTTACATTCTTTTTTGAGTTTTCTCTCTCAGATTTTATCTTAAAAATTGACGAAGCTAGCAAGTGTTCATACAAAAATGTGGATGTTATTGAGAGGTTTTGCAAGTGTATTTTCTTCAGGTTGTAGGATTACTTGGTCTTCATTAACACCAAAAAAAAAAAAAAGGTGGGTTGAGCAGTAGGGATGATATGGCTGGGTTTCACACTACAGAAGAGAACAAGTTTATCCATTTATCTAAATTCCATTAGATTGAAGCTTCTGCATGAGAATAAAAAAACTTTTTCAGTAGTTTAAAAAAAAAAGTTCATTGTCTTCATGAAGAAATTAAATGCTGAACTAACACTAGCTAGTCTTCAGGCTACGAACAAGTTTAATCTCTCTCTCTCACATAAGCAATATTAGCCTCTTTGTGCACGTTGTTCGCAAGAAGTTCTCAGCACTCATCGCCGGTGCATGCTGTGGCATTCCCCTACAAACATTAAAAGATTCCACTTTCTATAAATAGCAGAACTGTTTCTGCCTTCTGAAATTGTAGAGCAAGCACACGTCAGGTTTCTAGTTTGGGAGAGAAAGATTGCTGTACAAATAGGCTTGACCCTGTCTTTATTCAATAGCATGTCTCTAGAGACTGGAAAAATCATTTGTTGTAAAAAGTAGGGATATGAGGGAAGTGTTATGAGGTGTCAAAAACAGTGCAGCTTTTCCCTGGCAGCAGAGTTTTTCTGGGGAACTTGTACAGTCTGTTCTGTCCTTTCTTCTGCAGTCAAGTAAGTTCTCCCTTTGCCTAAGGAGATTTTCTACTTTTTTTTTTATGCTTGTAAATTTAAATAATTCTTCTGTATAAATTGCTGTTATTTAGTTTCAATTACTGATTCCAAAATCATACTGGTTTGATGCTTCCCAACTCTGTTTCCTTAAAGGGCTCACCTGAATCTCTCAGGGAAACATGAATAAACCTTATAATAGACAGATTGGTATCAGTGTTATTCCTTTAGATACACCTCAGGTAATCTGGCTTTAAAGCCAAATGCTGTGAGGGGATAACAAAGGATTTGACCATTGCATTCTCAATCTCTAATCCAGGTCTTTGTCAATTAGCAAGGTAGATGCAGTGCATCTAAACTGATTTTACCTATTAGCTGTTTAATCTATGACTTACAGGTCAAAAGAAGTCTAGACAGGCTTTTGATCATGAAAAATTAGTGCAAATAACAAGAAAAGGGGACACAGTTTTTAATATTTGCATAATTTCAAACCTAACACTTTAAAATAGGAGCAGGGAGAGACTCCCATTGAGCAGCTTTCCATGTAAGGTGCTGAGGTTAGTTTTAGGTTCTTATGGACAAATTAATGATAATTTTTCTTCACAATAGCAAGCAAGTGAGCACAAAAACAAGATGTCCGTATGAGAATTAGGACTGTTCTTGTGCTCCTGGTGGGAGTAGTATTGTAAAATAGAGCAGTATTTTAAAATGGAACTAATTCCCCTTTGAACCTAGAAATTATAAAACCTCTCTCAGTGTGGTATTTTTATGTTCAGTAATTATTTGGTACAAGGTAAAAAGTTACATACTAAAGCTTTCTGTGTGTTTGTATGTCTTTCATCTGGTTATGGTATGAAGTGAAAGAGAACTGAGATCAAACATTTGGCATTATATTCTGCTGTTATTTCTGACCTAGAGTTGTGGCTATGTAGAAAACACTTGTGGAGAGAAGGAATACAGTGAAATAGTGTCATCCAGGGGTAGTACTGTTTAGTTTGTTGAAAAGAAACTTAATTATTTTTTCTGTTTCCTGTCTTGGAAAAAAATACAATATGCGTATCTAATTTGAGGGAAAGTAATTTACATTTACTTTGATTTTTTTCCCTTGTTATTCTTTGAGCAGTCAGACACACTGACTACTGATGAGCACACAGGACTCCAGGGTTTTATTTCCTGCTCTAACTCCTAAAGAAATCTAGCCTTTATTGCTAATTTAACCTCTTACTATTACTCTTTCTTTCTGAAATACTACTGGGGTTTCAAAAAAAAGAAACACAAAGAAGTGCTAGTAAATTTGAGAGCAGGATTTATTTGAAATCGAGTTCTAATCCTTTATAATCTAAAATGAATTTTAGAAGTGTCAGTTCTATAGTCCAGAAATTATTAAGCTATCTGAGATGTCTCAGTGATGAATGAGGTCCTCTGATGTTTACAGGGCAAGTATTCAAGAAAAATGGAAAATGCAAATCATTAGATGATTTGTGTAAGTTCCTGCAGGTGACTTGTGTTACATCACTGCAATTACACCATGTGTTTAAAGGCAGTTGTGCATTTCTGCACTTCACTGACTCCAACACCTCCCCAGAGTAATTTTATGTTGGAGCACTGGAGAGTTTTTTCATAAAGGCAGAGTCCAGCCCCCTGATGCTGTTTACATGGAAAGGAGGAATTTTTTGGGAGACCTGCACAGCTTCCTATCTGTGCTGGGTTTGCAACAGTTATGTTGCTTTGCAGAAGAGTATTTACTCATGATACCAAATGTAGTCCTTTCTGCATAAGGTATTTTAAGAAACCATCGGTCTTAATTACTTGATAGGATTAGATTTCATTAATTTCTATTACGTGAGTGATGGAAGAAATATCAGAGGAAGAGTCAAAGGTTTGAAGAGGGGTGCAGGTCTATAACCTCTTGCCACTTTGCCAAAGCTTTTTTGTTATATTTTGTTGCTGGAGATTTAGCTTGGGGGAGGGGGAGTTACCTTTTTTCTTTCTTTTTTTTTTTTTTTAAGAAATGGGTAGGATTATAAATCTACTTTGGTCACAACTGGCAAAAGTATGGTGTCCTCTGAGTCAACAGATACAAATATATATTGCCACTCTTATGGACAGAGTGTCCAGAGCAGCTGAATGTTTATATACAAATCAATATTATGCATAATAATCACTGAAAAGATGAAAGGATGGGAATTACTATCTAGGAGATACTGATTCCCACATCTTACTCAGTCTTTTTAGAAAGAACAAAGTGAGCATTCATACAGAATTCCTGTCTTGCTGCTCAGATCCGTCAGGCGCGATTTTGAGTTATTTGATCAGGCGCATCTCCCAGAGGAAACTCATAAAGGAGCAGCAGTTCCCTGCAAAATAAATACAACTTCTGATGTTTTGGTGTTCACTTTCTTGCTCTGGCCAGACCTGTGGCAGCCAACTTGGAACAGACCACGTTCACTTCAGGGAAACACACCTCTGCTTTTAGTAGCCCCATCCATTAAAGAGAAGCAACTTACTTGTTTACTATTCAGGGTCTAAATTTAAAAGCATTATAATGTTTTTCTTTTTAAGGCGAATTGTAGTCTGTGACAGCGGCGGCTGCAGTTACACATTTAATTAGATTTATTTTGGAAAGAACATACAGACTTTTTATATATTATAGATTATTTATATATTTATAGATTTTGTTGTTCTGTTCAGTGGTGGGAGTTTCTTCTCTTTTTTTGAAAAGGCACCTTTTTGTTGGTCATGCTCTATATGATAACCAGGTACGTTGCCACTGCAACACTTCCACTAAGGATTTTGGCAGGAAAGACTTCTTGGCGTATTTTTTTCTTTTAACTTATGTAAAATGTACATTGAAAATGGACTTCAGGTGTCAGTTATGAATTTGTGCCTGAATTTTGAACGTGGTTATTGCACAAAGAGTTCTTGCTTGGATGTACTACTGAAAGAAGTCAATTATGGGAAATACTAAGAGAGGAAATCCTTTGCGTTATTTCCTTCATACTTACTATACTTACTAAAGTAAGTCCTCCTAATCTACTTCCAGAATTTTTTTGCATTCCTGCGTACAACAGAACAAATATATATAGTGAAAAAAAAAACCATGTGTGTGAGCCTATGCCTATTTTATGCCTTTTTTTTTTTCCTAACTTTCTGGAAAAAAAGCCCTCAACTCCCTTAAAGGCAACTGTCCATGTTTCTGGATAATCAGGCTGTGATTATCCTGTTAGGTCAACAGTAGAAATGTCTACACTAAACAAAAAAATGAGAAACAAATCATATTTTTCAATGCACCATATCATACATGTGGGTTTTGTGTTTCTGACATTAAGGAAAAAATAATCATTTCTAAACGCATCTGAAGCTGCAGGCAGAGACGTGGAAAATTCCATCCTGGAGAGCTTTCCTTGTGTGTTAAACAACACGTGAGTCACACCCGTTTGTATTTGACTGTTTATTGATGTACACGACGTTTTATCAGAACACTTCTCTGTGTTCCCTTACCAACAGAACTAATAAATTGTCACCCAAGGTGTCCAAGAGCTTTGTCTGAAGATCAGAGGCTTTCTTTAATCCCTGGAATACCTCAGTCCCAGCTTCCAGCCTGTGTGGTACATACTGTGTGAGAGAAGCAAATGATGCAGTTTGCAAGGGCTGAGCTTGAACCTGCTGTTTAGATAAGCAGGAAAGTTTAAGAATTTTCATTCATTATTTTGTAGACAAATTTTAATAAACTGTTATAAATGTGTAATTTGTAACGTATAAGGCAGCCTCCTCTGCCAAACAGAAGTTCAAGGCTACAGAACAGTTAGTTTCCTTGTTGCTGTTCTTTGGTGCAAAACCCTGATGGTCTTCTGAGGCTTTTAGACCCAAAACTATTATTTTCTCTGTGGGGTTCTGGGCTGTGTGCCAGTTTGTTGTGTGTCTGTGCAGTATTGTATCTGTTGCTGCCTGGTAATTTACCTCTGCTGGGAAAGTGCCTGCCTCTCTTTCAGAGCACATAAACAATTCTGGAGATGAAATAATAGGTTAGGTGCCTTGTATTTTGAGCCATGTACAAGTGATGTGAAGGGTCAAGAGAATATCTTGTGCAAGAATCCACCCTTTCATCAGAGGCTGAGGTGTCAGACATGTGATGCATTTCAGTCCTCCTGGCCCATGGTACTTTATTCAGTAGAAGGCATGTTTGGGCTTTTATGCTCTGGCATTGATCTGAATTACTGCAAGTAGGAGGAGGAATCAATTCTCTTTGGTACTTGATTTGAGCTGCCTGAACTATAGAATCATTTTAATTTAGACTTACTTCACACTATAAAAGATAAGGGCTCCTTCCAGTCATACTATTAGGTCTCAACCTTGAAGGTTTCTGTTATAATTTCAACACTTATCCACTTATTTAATGAATAAAAGGTTTCTGTTTTAATTCTAGTAATCCCCCATGTGAAAGCCCCTAGCACAAGTAGATTCATTGCTGAGAGCACAGAAATAGCTACAGAATTCAGTTATATTGATTTCTTCTGCTTACTTAAGGGAGGGATCAGCACCCAGCTTCATTAACAGCACCGAGCCTGCACTCGCCTCTCCTGCTGGGGATCTGCATGCCTTTCAGTGGCTGACATCTCTTGCCTGTAGTTTGATTTACTGATCTTAGACACCTGAAAGTGGTGGATTCAGCAGTGACACTGGGGCTGATGTCTTCTCCTTGCCTTGCAGAGCTTCCTTGTAGCAGGACAGCCTTTTCTCTGAGATGTTGTTGCTGTGATTTGATTGCAAGGTTTCCTACACTGACGTATTTCAAACAATTAGGTTTTTTTCAGTGCTTGCGTTTCATTCAGGTCAAAGGGAGAAAACCTTGCCTTCTGTATTTTGTGTTTCAGGGTGATTGTCAGAGGACTTACCATCATCTCAGGTTATGAGCTCATGGAGTCTGAACTACTGAGTTAGAGCTGTTGCCCAGATGATGTGTCAGTGAATGTCTGCATCTTTGATTTTTATTCTCTTAGTTACTTAGGGCTTGATCATGCAGGTTTTTGAAAACATCTGAGGTGAAAAACCTCCTTGTTTGGAGGTTGTGGTTACTAAGATGATGTGGAGCACTGTGTGAAAAATCAGCCAAACTGGCTGGAAATTGCTGAGAGTGAGTTTAGCAAAGGTACATGATGACTTAATGGAGAACTGGATGAAGAGAACTGCATGTTTACATTAGCAGCATAAGCTGTGACACTGTGTGGCCTGGGGTTCTTTCTGAGCGACTGTGGCTTCAGTGGTTCACATTCTTAATCAAATCTAAACACAGTAATTAGTGAGGACTGCCTGATTCAAGTTCCTAAAGTCAGAAGTATCCTGTTGAAATTCTGCTGAGCATACCACTAACTCAAAACTAAACTGCTTTTGCTTCAAGAAGAAGGCATGTTAAGCAATAAATATCAGTAAATTGTAACTTTTACTTCACACTTTGCATTTTATTACCAAAGCTGACTCAATTTATTCCTCTGATGAACCATGTGGCAAGGACACTGCCACTGTTGTGCAGCAGCCTTGCACTTTTGAATGGATTAAAATCAAGCTTCTGTGTGCTGATTATGGCTAAATTCAGTGTGTCTCAGAGGCAGCTGCCCAGCCATGGATTGTGAGCATGCTTATCTGCTGAGAGCAGCAATTCTGACGGACTGTTGGCTTCCTTTTAGACCCTATTAGCTTGTTCTCTGCTGGTAAAAAATGAGCTGTGACTTTCTTGCCTGGGGGCATTTGTTTCTTGTAACTTTAGCATTGCTAGTCATTGTGGAGATTTTTATTTTATTTTACGCTGTGAATAGCAAGAAGTTTGATTTGCTGTAGAGCTCCATGTAACTTGGTTACAGGGAGCAAAAAATTATGCCACAGGGAAGCAGGATGTGATAGACAGCACATCTAACTTTTCCGATGTGTAGGATCATTCCAGAAACTAAAGAATTCTGTAGTGTTTAGCAACCACTATCTTCTACAGTCTGTATGTCTTCTCGACAGCCTCTTCAGGAATTTAGTTTTGCAGTCACAAATTAAATTTTTGACAACTCTACAGCCTGAAAGCTGTCCTTATGCCATATGAAGAAGAGCAAGAGCATGTAGGTAATGTTCTTGCATACAGATAATTTCCTCTTTTTGGAGGTGATACAGTGTGGGGATAGATTTTATTGGCAGTTCCTGCTTCTTGAGCAGAGTTTCAAATTATATTTATTAGTATACTGCAAGAGTCATGTTCACTTACATAATTTATATGCATCAGCAGTATTAAATTGACTTCTGATTTAAAATAAAAATGTGCTTTGCAAAAATTTTGCGTTATTTGCCACATTTTTAGTTGTTATAAAAACCTGTAGTGTCTCTAAATTGATTTTTACAAACGTTGTATGCTATAGAAAGTTACCTCTTGTTGTAGACACAGAATCTCAGAATTAATGTGTGTATCTTCTATAAGTGTTCGGAAAACAGTGTGCCTTTGGTTTGCTTATACTTTTTACCCTATTCCCTGTATTCTGCATCTTTTTTTTTAAAATAACTTGACAGTGTATTGTGCAAACATAACACATAAAAGGTCATCTTACATTTTTACATTTAAAGGTATGTGTTGTAATGTTCTAGTTTTAGACATTATATTTCATCCAAACCAAAGTTATCAAGAAATAGAGCCCATCTGCTGCCACAAACACAAAATATTTTAAGCTCTAGCCTGCATAAGAATTCTATGAACGCACCAGGAATAATTAGATTAGGATATATTTGCACTTGGAAGTTTAGTGAAGTTTTATTCTTGTATAGCTTTGAGGGTTAAAGGTGATCCAGGGCCATCAAAGCCTCTAACCAGGGAGCTCTAAAGATAGCTTCTTCCAAAATTGCTCTTGGAAATAATTTTTCTCTTTTTTCCTCTTTGCTTTTAGATTAAATACCTTTCCTGTATTATTTCAAGCTTTTTTCAGATCTGCATTCTAGAAAAAGATTTGCACTTTTTCTATGTGCATGTCTCTGCAGATGTTCCATAGCATAAATACGCTGTATATCACTAAAAAAAAAATCATATTGAGTCTTGTTTCAGGTTATCTGACCTCTGTAAATGTTTCTATGCTATTTTGCATTGTGTAAGGTTTATGCAATGTATAAGGTTTGCTGCAGTTCAATTAGTTGGCAGTGCATAAATTAGATCTAAAAAAAATACATGAATCTTGAATTAGGAGACTTGGCTAATATTGTGTATGTTTTGATGCCACATGTGGCAGTAATGTTCTGGGTGATTCTTCTGGAGCTACAGTGTCCACAATTGGATGTGTTATCCCTGTTTCAGGGATAATTCCTACTTACAGTGGCATTGGGACAGCATTTAGTATTTGAGGTAGTTTACAATACAGAGGTGATAACAAGGGCTTTACAGATATGTTTATTTGGGAAGGAAGGGGGAAACCGTTTCAATTCTGAGCCCATTTGGGAAGTACCAGAGTTTTGAGCTGGAGTTAAAGAAAGAAGGTACAGATTCCATATGCACAGGGCAGTTCTAGAGAGCCAGGTCCTGAGGGTATTGATCCTTTTGAAGCCTGATCAGCTGAAGGTGCCAGGCCTTAACACCCAGAGTTCTGTCCTCTCTGATTGTGTGTACTGGGCTCTGCTGGTTCCTCTGAGCGAGGAACACAAAGCCTGGAGAGACCAACTTGAGTGCAGCTCGTGGTGCTTAACTTCGAGGCTTTGGTTATGAAGTTCTGTTTGATCCTTGGTCAGGAATGAATTTCCTTCAGGTGGTTGTCATCCTTCCCATCTGTCTGATCTAGGATCACAGGTTCAGCACTGTGCCCTTGGGCAGTGTTCTCTGTGGAGAACTTGAGCACCATGCATTTATTTACCTTTCTGGAAGGAGTAACATTAATGTTCATGGGTTTTTTTGTTTTCGTGTTTGAAGAAAGTCGAATTACCCCTAAAGTTCATTGTATATCAATGTAACTCTGCACTGAACAAAGCAAATAGCTGGGAACTCTTTCTGTCCTGCAGGGCAATAACAGAAATTTCAATTAGCTACCTGCTACTTTGTTTTCCTCCATGCACTTTGACATTTAGCACTGCAGAGCTTTTAATTTTCTTTGATTTTTATAAAGACTATTTTGTTCAATTACTCAGCTATTTCAAGCCATTTTTGATAGTGATTTAAAAATTATATTGTAAGCACCACTGAAATATATTTTTTTTAGCTAATCTGAGCAGAACTCTGCTTACTTATGGCAACTGGCGTCGTGATTTACAGATGTCAAGATGACTGTAGGGCTGGGATTAAGTACTGCCTCAGTAAAAGGGAATTAATTATACAGGAGTTCCTCATATGGGGCTAAAATAGTAATAATAAAATAAATATATGAAAAAAACTCCTTGTAAAGTGATCTGGTTTTGAGTAGGTGGTCTCTGATAGAACAAACAACAAAAATCAGTGGGGGCCTGTGGCTGTTGTATGAAAATCCTGGTGAGTGGCTGTAGTTCAAACCCTGGCAGCTCTCTGTGCTGACCATGCAGCAGTTCAGTTCCTAAACAGTCCAAATATGTGAGCTGGCCTTTTTGATCCTTTCAGGGAAATGGCACTTTGCTTTCTAGTTGCTCTCATATCAGAATTTCCAATGCAGCTTTGCTAATAGAGGGATGCAAAAATAAGCAGTGTTGCTGTTTTTAATGGGGAGCACCTTGCTTCTGATGCTTTGCAAAGCAGAACAAACTATTGTCAAGCAACCTTCGCCATGATGGAAGAATATAAGCATGGATACAAAGTGACCACAAGAATTAATATTCTACAGTGCCAAGGTGAGGAAGAAGAGGGCTCTGACTCCCTTTAACCAGCTCTTGGCAAGCTTCTTTTACCTTTGGAAAATGCAAAATTAAACACTAATATTTTTTGTCTGCGAATAGGAATTCTCCACTTGTGCAATATTTATTAAAATTTTATATTAAAAAAGCTAAATGCCAAAGATGTAGAATTATGTGATTCTGAAAGACATGTAAGCTATCTCTAAGCATTTTTTTTTATTTTAATTTTTTTCCTAATGCTTTACCATGGTCATTGACAGGCCAACAGATTAGTTTGTTTTTAGAAAACAGATCTAGTGAAAAGAAATAATTAGGTTTTCAAAATACCAAAGTAGAATTAACAGAACCTTGTACTTCTGAAGCACTATCGAAAAAGTAGAATTGGAGACCCTAGGACCTTGTAGTAGACTAGAAAACTAAGGAAAAAATATTAAGCAGAGTTAGTCAGAGGTTGGTTTCCTTTGTTTAGTGGTTGGAAGGGACTTGTGATTTCAGTTTGTTGGGTTGGATTTCTTTTTAAAGCATGTATGTTACTTTGGGAAGGAATTGGACTTTTTTTTTTAATTAATATGTAGATTACTTGGGGAGACTGCAGAGTATAAAACATTCTGTTTTCTGGTCAGTTTGGAACGTAGAGTTCTGCTTTTTCTATTAGTATGGTTCCAAGTGGATGCTTTGTGTACAATAGTGACAGCTTTTATATTGTCTATTTAACTGGAGCCAGCTCTGTGAGAGTGGCAGGGCTGGCGTTGAGCAGATTTGTGGCTGAAAAGCTTTTCAAGGAAGTATTGGGCACATCTCTTCATTCCAAAAAGAAAGTGTTTTAGTATATGATCTGTACTTTAAAACAAAGCTCTGGAAAATACTGATATTTACTGGAGTTGTAATCAAAATCTTCTGATGTTTGTACTTGAAGCAGAACTTGATATAAATGCTTTGTGTAGTTACTTTTTCGCTGAGAAGAACTTAGGAAAACTTCCCCTACATTCTTACGTCAGAGATACCTTGTTCAATGTCCTCTTCAAAGCAGGCATAAGGTGTAAGGTTAAAATCAGGTTTCTCGTGACCCTTGAGATGGACTTTTGGTAACTGAGGGATGCAGATTACACCGCATGGTCTGAACACCCTGTCATGGTGCTCGGTCCCTGTGTAAAACCTTCTTTTTATCCTACCCTAAAGAGGAGAGGTTTCTGCGTGCATTCCCAGTTGTGCATTTTTGAAAGGAGGTGTATATCCCACATATAGGAAAACGAAGTCTCTAAGTGTAGGCCAAGTGTACTGAATTTTGCAGTCAGGAACAATGCAGTTCTCACTTAAGGAAAACTGCTTGGCTGTTTAGTCCAGCTGCTGAGCTCTGGAGTGGGTCATCTTCTGAAGCTGCTTCCGTCAAATTGGGGTGCACACAGGGTGATCGAGGTGGGCTTGAAAGCAATGTATCCTTAAATCTGGGTTCTTAAATCTGGGAAAGAACTGCTTTGGAGTGCAGGGTAAGCCTCAGAGAGATGGTAAACAAAACAATTGTCGACTTGCTCGTCAGTATTAGAGGTTTTCCTTTAAAGGTGCTGGTGTCTGCCACGTTCAGTCCAGAAGCCCTTCAGGAAACAAAGAATGAGTATCTGAGACAAATATCCAGAATTTAGGCCATCTGAGAGGTTGCCTTGAGGCAATCGGCTCTTGATAAGAAAATTTTGCTCCCACATAAGGGAAACAGAGCAAACTTCTATTTTTCTACATTGATTTTTTTGCCCCATGGAAAAAAGAGGAACAAAGTACAGTGTCAAAATATGCATGTAAACTAAGGTACTTTGTTTGAGAAATTATGGCAAGATAAATAATTATGAAAAGAAATATTCAAAGAGCCGTCTTTTTGCGGGGGTGGGGGAGGAATTGCTACTGCATCACCTTCAGTGTTAGTTTGTGTGTGACTTCATGTGAGCAGTGGGGGACTGTCTTAAAATCTTGTTAAGAAGGTCAGACATGGTTTGTCCTGTTCAAACATTTTCTTGTGCATGAATTAATTAAGAATAGTATAGGCATGGCATTGGGCAAAGCATAGATGTCATAGTTGAGAATTAAACACACTACAAGTTACTTTCCTGTGTTTCACCCTGACCACAGATAATGTGAGGTTTTAATTGATGATAATGTCTTTTTTGTATGGCCTTGTAATGAAATTTAAAAACCCTCCTTGGTGCTTATCCTTACATAAACTTAAAGAATTCATGTCATTATTACCATTATTGCACTGCTTACTCTGTTGTGAAACCAGTCAGAAACCTATGGTAAATACAACTAAGGGTGGATCAATATAACCCATAAAATCAAGGTATTCCAAAAACAACGCTGTGGGATCTGGTTGTGATATATTCCAGCTTGCTGTATAGCTTAAGGCACAAGATGCTGACTCCAGGCAGAAGTTTGATTGAGGTGAGTTGGAAATAAGATTCTGCATCTTCTAGGACAACATCTGGAATTTCAGATGCTGGAAGAATCACTTTCTGACTGTTACTGTGACTATTACCCTGACCTGTAAATATAAGAAGAATATTTTAATAAACCCAAGCAGAAGTAATTAGCCATACTTATGTTTAGTAATCAAGCTTCATTTTTATCCAGTTTTATTTTCCTAATTGCAATACAGAAAATAAAGGAATCCCACAAAAGAGACAGTTTCCAAAGAGGGGAGGGGTGGAAAAGCTGGTCCCGTTGTTCTTTCTAAGTCCCCTCTCTTGTTTCTACTGTCTGCTACATAACCCGGCATTCAGGGGTTTGTGGTGTTACTGCAGTGCAACAGCAGATTATATTTGCAAGTTTGATATTTTTCCAGCAGGGCCTTGAATTGCACATGTAATAATTTGCATTTTAATTATGCCTGTAAAGTGTTCAGGTGCATGTGATGGAAATATCATGTGAGTCAGTTTTAATCCCTCGTATAAAGTCTGCCAAACTTACTTGTCAGGTCTAGTGTTTTAATTCACATATCTTCAGCTTTGTGAGAAAATGCAGAGAAAAAAGATTCATTACCTCTTCACTCAAACCCCCTCCTGTTCTGTACAGCTGTATTTGTATGTAAATCTTGCCATACTCAGAAATAGCTGAATAATCTGGCGAGCGATGACATTGGGTTTTAATTTTGTCAGTAATACATCTAAGAAGAATCTGACTGATTTTTTTTTTCTGAAAGTTTTTAGCCTTCTGAGTGTTGTGAAGTGTTTTGCTAATACCATTAGATCATTTTTATCTTCAGCAGAAAAGAATAATTTGGTAATAATTGTAGGCTTAATTGAGTGGAATCACACTGTGTGGTCCCATCTTAAATTCTTCAGTGTCTTCTTTTCATCCTAGATGAGACTATCAATCTATCAAAGATGGAATGATTTTGTTAATTTCTTTTTTGAAGTCTTCATACAATTATTTTCTTTTTGTGAATGCCATCTACTCTAATTAGTTTGTGCCAATTTTTTTCCTTTAATGTGTTGGATTTTTTTAACAGAGTTAGTGCCTGGTTTTGACAATGAGATATATAAAATTGCTTTTTAAAAATGTATTTATCATATCTAACACTAGTCTTCAAATGTATATTTGGCTCAAAAGCATTAAGGTATAAGGATCAGAATGCAGGAAATTAGTGTTTCAGCTATGTTGAATTACAATATTAAAGTTATAATTGTAAAATAACAACCTTCCAGTAATGACAGCTGAGTGCAAAATGTGAGCAAGGCAATTCATGATATTCAGCCAGCCAAAAGAATTGCATTTCAGTAACTATATTTTCTTGTTTAATTTTTATCTTATATTGAGTGGATAATCCAATCACTGGAAAAGTCCTTTTTAACTAATGGTCTGAATGTGGTTTTCCACAAGGGAAGGCATTTTTCAGCTTTGACAATTTTCAATATCTGCTTAGTCTTGTGCACTTGAAGGAACTTCAGGTGAATCAGTGGGCAGGGGCTGCAAGACCAGTAGGGAATTAACCTGCCTGCTTTTCTTGTTCTACTTCTTGAAATGCAAGATTCACACCAACTCCAGGAACTTTAGATATAGAGCATCTTTGTTGTGTTTCTTGAAAGAGCTTTACTTTCATATTCATACTTAGAAATAGCTTGAAACCTATTATATATAATAAAAAACATGAAAAGTAAAACAGAGTAATTTAGACTTTTTTGATATATTTAGCTTTTCAAAAACATCACACATGACACATTAATAATACAGTGATTGATTTGGCAGTTGGGATGGTTTAGAAAATGGCTTTGAGTGCATAACAGTAATAGTTTCGTGCCATTACGTTTACATTTAGACAAGCATGCAAAACTAGCGGTTGCTGTTTTATATTCCTCTTAAAAGATAAAGCATCCTTTTGAATTTTTTATATATCCAGTAAGACAGAAAAGTAACATCTCTAAAGCATTTCTGTACCTATGGCTGTGAACATACTGTGACCACTGTTCAGTATTAATAAATAGTAATTTAGTGTTATAGTTTAGCATTGCTCATATACTTTGAAATTCTTGTTTGTTTCCTCGGTGGGGTTTCTTTGGGGTTTGGTTTTTTTGTGGGTTTTTTGTTTTGTTTTGTTGGTTTTTTTTGTTTGGTTGTTTTGCTTTTTTGGGGGGTTTTTGAATATTTTTTGTTGTTATTTTTGGGGAGTTTTGTTTTTTAATGTAGATGTGCAATTCTGTGTAAGGTAAAGGAGAGAAGGTTAATACTGTCTCTTTCAGGAGCTCACCAAGAGAGAATTCATTCTAAGTAACTGTTTTTCATGCTAATCAAGCATAATTCTTTGGAAAGTGATAGAAATATATACCTTGGTATTTAACTCATGCAAATGAGTATGTCAGGTTTTTTGGTTAAATATTTTAGGCAATTTGGGTATTTTTGAAAATGCATATAGCAGATATTCTTTTGTCTGAAAAAAAGGTATGTTTTCTTTTTTTTCATATTTTAATGAAAAAAGTATAACAAATTTAATAAATATTACAGTCTGAGCTTGTATTTTTATTGGACTTGGTGCTGAAAGTTGTTTATAGTACAATATTCTTGCTTAAACACAAGCTGGTGTAACTCTGTCTTCTGCTGCTGTATTAGTGTCCATATGGAATTCTGCATGCTGGTTGTGGTTGGGTTTTTTTTCCCCTCTAAGGAATCCTGTTGAAATTGGTGCTGTATTTGTAAACTGCTGGTCCATATGTTTGAGGTTCCTGTTAGAGAGTTTGTTTTGCTGTTGGATTCCCACTCGTTCTGATAGAAAGCATTTCCTCCAATCCACGCAACTCACAGTTTAGTAGAGCAGGAGGTATGTGTGGTTCTGTGCCTCACTGGGTTTCCAGACTAGATTTCCATGATTCTAATGCTGAGACAGAGCAAACAAACACGGTGGGAACAGAAACTCGAGCCTGGCTAAACAGCAGCATCATCACAGTGTGGAACATGTTGTGGAGACTTGGGAATCAGTTCATTCATCACATCTCCCCTTTTGAATGACAGAAGATTTTCTATTAGGCATGTCTCTGAGAAAGCTGACAGTAATTTCCTAGGAAAACCTAGGGAAAAAGATGTGTTCATGCTGTTATGATTTATTGACTGGTTGTGTTACTTGGTCACTGCTTGTCCAGTGCTATTAGTAACCTAGACTGTGTTATCAGCACACCTTGGTTTGCTTTCTAAAATGTACATGAGTGGCTGGAAATTTGTAACTATCCACTGGAATTAAATTCCAAGTACACTGTGTTGTTACTAATGAGCACTTGTTAAAGTGCTGGAGGTTAAGCATTTCAGTCTTTGAGAATATGTTAGTTTTTTAGGTGGGTTTGTGTTTTGGTTTTTTTTGGGGGGGGGGGTTGTGTGGTTTTTTGGGTTTTTTTGTTTGTGGTGTTTTTTTTTTTTTTTTTTTTTTAGAATATGCTGGGTTGGAAGGGACTATCAAAATAATCAAGTCCAACTCCTGACCCTACGCAGGACTCTCCAAGAACCATACTCTGTGCCCAAGAGTGTGGTCCAAACACTTTTTGAATGCAGACAGGCTTGGTTTGTTTTGTTTTTTTAAAACTTATAAGGATCATGACCAGTCATGGTCATGACTGTTGAATATCTCTATAAATGAAAACTCCTTGGTGCCTCTGGGCAAGTTGTTCCAGTGTGTTAGCAGCCTCAAGGTGAACAAAATCCCCTTACATCTGTCTGGAATCGCCCACATTCCAACTTGTGTCCCTTGTCTCTCACCCTGTCACTCTGCACCCTGGAGGACAGTCATACCTGTACCCTCCCACTGTGTAACTGGAAGACAGAAATAGGAATTTGGGCTTTTAGCTCTCTTAGGCTTAGGGGTGATGTGCTGTCACAATCTGACTATTTGGTGGCTTTCAGCCAAGCCAATTTTGTTGTATTGGGGTCTAAAGTAAGAAATTGCAATTAAAAGGAGAAAGAAAAGGTAGCTGTTTTGAGCAAATAATTTCTGAGTTTTCCTTGCTTTGTCTTAATTGCTTAGATTTCATCATTTTTGTTGCAGTAGCTTGGAAGTAGCTCTGACAAACTCACTGCATTTTTGCCATGCTGTCCAAGTGACCCCTATCTCACAGACCTGGTATATTTCTGTTTTATTACCATTCACATCTTGTAATTTCTCTGTTACTTGTCTATTAATTTTTCCTGTTTTTCCCTGAAAGAAAACCATTCGTTTCTCATGCTGAATAACAAACCCACAAAACCCCACGGTAGGACAAAAGCCAAATTGTTTTCCATCATGTTAAAAAAAAAAATGAAGCAAATAAAATTTAGGAGAGCTTCGGAAGAAAGTCCTTTGAGCTTTTTTAGAGTTTAAAAGTTATGAAAAATACTAAAGCTTGTAAATAAAGGGACTTTCTGGGGTTTTGTTTTTCTGTGCTGTTAATTGTTGTAGCAGGTAAAAACTCTTTTACTCATAGGTAAAAACACTTTTACCTGTCTAGTTAGTGCTTGCTCGTTTCAACCTTGAAAAACTCCAGCAAGCATCTCCAATGTGGATTAATTTAAATAAAACATCTTTTTGTGGTGCTTTACTTTTACTTTTTTTGGATGTTTGTAATAAGTTTATAATAAGGTATCATTAGCTGAAATATGATTTTTTTCATAAACATGTATTATTTGTTGTCATGTTATCTAGGCTATTTATAAACAACTCAGTTGCTTCAGGAAGATGAATCCTATTAGAATACATTAAGTATCATAATTGTAACAAATGATCCATAGGCAAATGCTGCACTGAGCGAATTTCAAGTTTCCAGCTAACAAAAACCAAGCTCATCATTTATCTGAGATGCACAGATGAAATATCTCAGAGTGTGAAAAGCTTTGTCTGAAATTTTCCACTTTTGAGAGTACTTTGTGTAGGCAGACAGATCCTCTTTAACATAGGGAGAAACCTTACAGCCTTCTGAGGAGTTCTTTGATCTTAATCATCGGCTGGTTTCTTAAAAGCATTGTTACATCCTTCCATTTTTTTTTCTGCTGAGAGAACTAAAATTGATACATAAAGCACATTCAGTTTGTCAGAATTCTACCAGTCTAAGCCAAATGTTCCTTCCTGTGTGCTGTAACAATTTGGGCATTTAGGCTGTGAAGGCATTTGCAGGAGCTCAGTTGTTCCTACACTGACTGTGCTCAGAGCTGGGGATGGAGCAGGAGCAGCCTCTAACCAGCTGTGCAGTACAGCCACAGGCAGGGACAGCTCTTACCCTGGCCTGAGCAGAGCTTTCTCCACCCAGAGACACCCACTTGTGCTTTTCCAAGGTCTTGAGAAGGTCTCTGAATCCAGTCACCATCCTGCTCATCCCTCCTCTTCAGCTCTGTAGGCCTGTGTCTGCCTCAGGCACAGTCTGCTCAAAAAACACAATAAAATTTCAGGTGCATGTCTCAGTTTTATCACTGCTGTAGGATCTGGAGTGTAACGTGAAGAAAATGTTCTCAGTTGTAAACTTTGCTAAAATATTTCTTTTGTTTGTCTGGCTCTGAGGTAGCTTCACTGAGGTGTGATTATTCCTATCAGTCTGTTATGATTCTGCAGTAAGCTTATTTACCATCTGCTTTCAAGATATGTGTTCCTGGCTAAAACCTGATGTTTCCAGCTGTCTTGCCTGATAGTGTAAGGTAGAGAAAATAGCAACAAAAAATGAGGAAAAAGAAACATTAAAAAATTCCTTCATCTTCTGTAGAATATTTTTTTCTGAATTCAGTCTTGCAGTTATTAAAGTATGAAATGCTTGAGGTATGGACTGGCAGATGGGCTATGGTCCTTTGCATCTTAGTGTTTTCTGACAGAAGATATGGATTTGGGGGGAGATATTTCTCTGTGTTCCTTCATTCTTCCACCCAAAACATAATAGATTTAAAAAGAACAAACAAAAATCAAAACCCAGGCAAAAACAAGCAAAAAGAAAAGCTGCAAAAAATCCTCCAACACCATTGTTTTGAGATTTATTATATTCCATCTATCTTCATTTGTTTTTTTGAAAATTAAGTTTTAGCTTTATCAGTAATTTATAAAGACTGTTCCTTTTTGCTGTGAAAGTCAGAAGAATGTACAGTATGTGGTCATGGAAAATTTACTGGAAAATGTTATTTCATGTTGCACCTTCCCTGTCCACCCCATCATCCCAACATCTACCTGTAGCTTCTTATCTGGATAGACTGTAAGATCTGGATGTAGACTGTACATAGGATCACAGAGAAAAGAACACTATCTAATGGGAGCTGATAGATTCTGTTGTATTTTATGTAGAGAACTGCAATAAACATCCACAGAATACAGGAGGGTGAGGAGAAAGTGGCCAGATGTTGCTTACAAAAAAATTAAGAGCAAATCTGTAGTTTTTTCCTAAGTACTTCAGCTATGTAGTAATGGCCCTAAAATTCTACGTTTAGAATGGCTGGGGAGTAGTAGAGCAATATAAAATTCTTAAATACATGGCAAAGATTTAACATTTTCAAATACTTCTGCAGCTGGAGCTTGATCCAGCTGTTCAGTTTACCATTTTATTCTACATTAAATGTAGCAGTTTTTTGGTTTGCTGAGTTTCCCTTAATAGTAAAGAAGAATGTTACAGCTTTAGTGTAATACTACAGTTTTATATTCAACATAGCATCAGGGTGGCCAGCAGGTCTGTTTAAACCCTTATTTGTGTGCAGTGACGGCTGTGACAAGTGGCTGAAGTATCTATTTTACCTTTCCAGCTCCTTCTCTACATGAAGTGCTGCCGGGCTGGATGTAGTTTCTGTGTTCTTATTAATCTTTAACAACCTCCTTCTTCTCAAATGTGTTCAGTCTTCCTTAAATCTAGATGTAACCTTTGCCTCTCTAAACATCCATTAGCAAGGAAGTTCACAGATCAACTGTTTGCTCGGTGATGAGTCACATCATCTGGTTTTGAAGCTGTTTCCTGTTAGTTTCAGTTGATGCCTCCTGCTCCTTATTCTGGAAGACAGAGTGAAGAATCAATTTTTATCACCTTGACCTTGAGGACTGTGTTTTTATAGGCGTTTGTTGTTTCTCCCCTGAGCTATGTCTTTCTGGAAAGAGACTGAAGTGGGTTTTTTTGCTTTATGTAGGGATTTTTTTTTTTTTTTTTTTGGTATAGAAATTCTTTTAACTTTGTCCACCTTAGGTTTCCCTTCTACAAATAATTTCTAGTTCTCCTGTATCCTGTTTTGAGATAGGGGGCCAAGATTACACACAGCATTAATGTGTATAGACCAAAGATTTAGACAATAACAAAATGAGTTCTGTGTTTTCCTGAAAGTTCCTAACTTCTAGTTTACATTTCTGAACAACCCCTGGTATATTAAAAAAATTTCTTTTTCTTTATCTGTATTTATTTTATCTGTCGTTCATTGGCCACTGATGTTTACTGAGCACTCAGTGTCCTGTGTTGCCTCTTTTTTCCCTAGCACTAGGAGAAGCTTGGCAATCTCATGAGATCTTCATGCTAATGCAGTGGTTGTAGTGTATGGGAGTAAAATGTGATTGTTTCGTTTGTTGTTT
The DNA here is from genome assembly GCA_013400175.1 of Phainopepla nitens. Lineage (NCBI taxonomy): Eukaryota > Metazoa > Chordata > Aves > Passeriformes > Bombycillidae > Phainopepla > Phainopepla nitens. The sequence goes on from VXBQ01007751.1 coordinate 1,386,005, forward strand.
AAATTGTTATTAGGAGCAGGATGGCTAAATTTAACTAACTTGGTGAATGTAGAATTCAGAAACTACCTCTAGTACTTCAGATCTGATTTTTATTCAAGTATATTAACGTATAGGACCCGTCTAGAAAGAAAGGCCCTAGAATGGTATTCCTCAGCTGAGGGAAGTCTGCAGCAGCGTATTTTCTTCTTGATGGCATGAAAATGTTTAAGGCCAGGTTGGATGGAGCTCTGAGCAGCCTGGTGTAGTGGAAGGTGTCCCTGTCCATGGCAGGGGGGTTGGAACGAGATGATCTTTGAGGTCCCTTTGAACCCCGGCAATTACAGGATTTATGTAACCATGGAGTAATCCTCAAGCTCACCCCATCTTTACACTTCATCAGTGTATGTTGTCTCCACCAGGACATGTATGTTTTTCAGTTCGTGTAATTACAGCTGGTGTGAACATATCCAAATTATCTTCCTACGTCTGCTCATGTGTTCTTAACTATAGCTACAAAAAATGACCAGGTAGAAACTCCCTAATGTTCATGCTCTTTGTACCAGCCAAGGGAAACCAACACCTGATTAAGTTTGCTTTGAGGTACAAATGTCAATTTGGCTTGCCTGGGAAGAGCAAATCAAGTTTACTGTTCCTGACCTCTCAGTAATCTCATTTGTGTTTTGAGGGTCTTGCTGAAAACTAAAATTACTTCTTCAATTTTTTTTTTTCCCCCCATCCCCTCAGACACTTAATTAAAGGTCAGAACAACCTTCTAATTTCTTAACACACCAGACCTTTGGTCTTGTTACATTGTTTGTTTACTTGGTCTCTCTGGATTCACAGGTCAGAAGAAATATAAAAGAAAATAAGCTTGAGTGTGTATCAAGAAATCCAATCCATCTAACTGAAATGGATGAGACTCTTATTTTCTCCCTTAGTGAACAAGAAGTAATGACTGCATATTTGTTGTTCACTTCCATTGAACATCAGGTAGAATATAAATGACAAATGGCCAGCTACTGCTATATACCAAAAATGATGGTAGAATAACTAAACCACCTTGCATTTCTTGCACTTAACTTGAGAAGTGACTGCCTTGATAGTGCTATTTGAAATTCTAACTTTAAGAACAGTCTTAGAGTGGTAAAACAGAGCTTGGAACTGAAATTGCAGAAAGATGATACTAAAATAAAGTAATGTAGCATTTCTGGCTCCAGATTCCCTCAGGGTAAGTAATTGCCACTGTAAGCTTGTAAATGTTGCAGGTACCTGACATTTGTCAGTTGCTGAGAACAAGGAAACTCTTCCACTGAGCTAAAGATGGTGACAGAATCTGTGGAACAGTCTGAGGCCGAAATTTTGGAGCAGGTGGTTTGTTTGGCACTTGGCCACATTTTTAAATCACCAACTCGAATTTGGTAATCTGCAAATAACCAAAGTCCATCCACTGTCAAAAAGGGCAGATCTGCCCACACCAGCTAAATGGGCTAACAGACATTTTTCAGAAAGCATGCAACTTCAATTCCAAGTTCCCACTGAAAAGAAAAATGCAGTGGTCTTGTCTCGGTGTTAGTAGTGTACCTTATTTCCATTTTGTATCAGCATTGTCCTGCAATTCAGTGTGGGACTGTCCTTATGTTTTGGGTTTGTTTGGTTTGGTTTTTTCTATTAAACCAAAGAGTTAACTTTCCTCCTTCTATTAAAATAGCTCAGTGCTCTGACATCTTTTTTGGGAACAGGGGATTAGGGGAATGATAAAATAAACTCCTCAAAATACTATAATGTGTGGACATGAGTTCTGGTTATTCTTCTCCTTCTAACAAGTATGTTAGAAATAGACCAGATATGAAATGTGTAGCTGCAGTAATACATATTTTAAAAATTGTGGGGATTTTTTTTTTGTACTGTGGTTCCAGTCATGCTCTGCATGCGATCCATACAGCTGTGCCCAAAAGTATCCATGTGGATCTTAATGCCCGTGGAAAGCTTGTCTGTAAGATTGGCACCCTGATTTGCATGTGAAAACCCAGTGATTACTGTCAGAATGCTGCAATCAGAGATGCAAGCTGGAAGTTCTACCATGTCCTATATCATTTCAACTTAGAAAATTAAGGTGCTACGTACATGTACTTTTCATGCAAAAATTATAAATAGGTATTGAAACTATTAGCTAAAATTGTTAGACAAAAAAATTACTGAACAGGCCTACAGGTTCTGATGAAAAATCTGCTTGATGAACTCAGTTTAGGATTTTTTCACGATTTTAATGATAGATAAGTTGTATTAAGTGTGTGGTATGATGTTGAATGGCACTGTGTAGATTGGAGAAGTAGGTGAGGGGGTGGATTCCAGTAATGTAGAAAAGATCTGAGGTTTACAATGACATGTATGTTAGAGCAACACTACATAGCCTCTTAAACTGGTTATTTTACTCATCTGTAAAATTTTCCTTTGATAAGTTCTGTCTGCATTATAGATGTTTTTCCAGGAAAAAGAAAAAAAAAATCATGTAGACTTCAATTGCCTGCAAATTTATGCTAGTGTTTTCCAATCTCAATGCTTCTTCCTCCCACCTGCACCCACATTGAATCAGCCTTTAATCTGATATATTTTCTGATACCTTAGAAACAAAACTACTTTCATTAATGCCCTGTGTTAGAAGCATTTCTTTAATTTCTGATCTATTTCTGTGCAAACGCTCCATAGAGGTCAGCTTGGCTGTTAGTGTCAGTATGTGTACACACAGACTTTCTTAAATCTGAGGTGAAATAAATAAATATATATATATGTTTGTGTGTGTGTGTATACACATATATGTATGTGTATACATGTATTCCTAGTCTCATTTTGCTTGTAGGCAAAGTAAACTTGTATCAGCCAGGCATTCTTTTAACTTGTAACTTCTTCATTACCACTATGAAATTTTAAACCTCTGGTTAGCCCTTGCTATAATTATTTTGTTAACAGTTAAGATCAGGTTTCAGTGCTTCACTGCAGCATTTTCAATTATCATTACTTCTGTTTTCAGTTACAGAGTTTGCACCTGGATTGCATTTAATTGCTTTAGCTCACACTCTCTGACCACTCAAAAAGAGGTCCAAAAACACAGAAAGAAATGCTCAGACAGAACGACTGCTGAATGCTTATTTCTTAAATGTTTTTTGAGATTTTTTGTACATTATTTTTTAATGCATTCCCACAGCATAACTTTTTACTTCAGGGCATGTTACAGTATGTATTTATAATGAGACTGACTGTGTTCTTTCTTGCTCTGGTGCACATGACTCCAGTGAAGTCAATGGGCTTATGTGAGACTTGCTAAGATAATATTCAGACTATTAATCTTTACATTAGTCTCACATGGAAGAGCAGCTAATATTTAAGACTGAATTTAAGGTTGTTGCTCTAGGTTCCAAAGTTACTTTATTCCCTTGTTTCATATTTTTCTCATTTCCTCCTCTTGCTTATTTATTCCTTTAGAAAATTATTGTTTCTGAATATTGAAGACAATCAGGAGTAGAATTATTTTTTTTTTCCTGGCCATATTAATAGGCAACATGAATTGTTATTCATGCCATGTACTTAGTCAAAACTCTGGAGAATTTTTCAAAGGGATTATGTGGAGTTAGATTGGAAGGGTACGCAGAATATTTCAAGACATCTTCCTGCAGGGTAGAAGGCTCGGTGCAAGATTAGATACACATTATTTGTGTTGTTGCTTGCTCTTGGAGGAAAGTAAAAGAATCTTAATGCAGAGTTCAAAAAAGGAAAGGAAACCAAAAAGTGAGTAAACACAAGTTGTTTTTCCAAAGGTGTCCCTCTTAGATATCTCTATGGAGAATTATCAGTCTGACTGGATATCAGAGAATTTAGCACCAGCTCCAGTTAAGGATTAATTAAATAATCCCTTAGTTTATGATGCTTGTCTTTTATGCATTGGATTGGAGGGATCTTTATTGATGGCACACTACAGGTAATAATTTATGGTGAATTTCTTTAAGCTAAAGCTACATGGTCAAACTCCAGAGATGGCTGAGTCATTATTCAGAGAAACCCTCAGGAACACTGGACTTTGGGAAGAGGAGAGAGTGAAGGAGGAAGATGATTCAATATTAAATCATGTTTGCTGTTGACATATATTGCAGGGAAGAAGGGACAAGGAGGAAATGAAGGCAATACTGTGTGGATGCTTAAAAAACCCAAAAAGTCAGAGCAAGAGAAGAGGTTGTTCTGAGCAGGTCAGGAGAGAACGAAACCAGTAACAATAACAAGAACTTAAATACTCCAACTTTGTTACCAGTAAATTGATGGAGTGCTATCTTTGGAATTGGAAAGGGCCTTACCTGGTGGTATTATGGATCCCTTCTTATATACAACTCCTAGCTGCAAATATTCTGATTTTTGAATAATCATTTAGCAACATGCATGTAATTTGGTTCATTAGTATGAAACATTAACAGAAGGTTTTTTTTTTAATTTTGGCTAACGTTTAGAATTTTTTTGCAAGCCAAAGAAACTATGTTATCGGCATACAATGCTTTTGTAGAGAAGCCAGAGAAGTCCCAATTTGACCTGCCAGCTGTATCACGAAGTGTTCAGGAAGGAAAATATTAGAGTCCTGCTGTCTTTGACTAGCTGCTCTACAGATTGTGCAGAATTTGGAAGAAGGCTACATTAATTCCAGACTGATAGACCAAATGAAGAATAATTGAATCATTTGTGGAAATGATTTTTGAGTATTTACATTCAATGGACATTAGGAATGTTCACCTTGAGCAGAAGTGTGAAACATCCATCAGTTACTATTCAGAGCAAGTAACTTGGGAAACTGCCAGATCTTTCTTGTTTAATGGATGAAACTGAAAAGTTTCGAGAAGTATTGAACTACAACAAATACTTCTTGTAACTGACCACTGTGCTCTTGTAGACACGTTTGTAGAAAGTGAATGGGAAGGAAACATCCTTTTAAGTTAAAACCCAAAACAAATCTCCCTGCCACATTTATCAACTATAAACATGTTCCTAAAAGGTCTGTTTGAAAACCTGTTAAAGAACAGAAAGGTGATATACCTACTCATTTCACATCATTCAAAGAGAATAAAAATTAAAAACTGTGATTCCTTTCCAGTGCTGGCTTCACTTCCAGTTTTTGTTTTGGTTCTCAATTAACAATGTCAATTCTTAGCACACCTTAAAGAAAGTTTTCTTAAACTGATTTGCAGAAAAAAGTGTACAATAGATGCCACTTCTCTTATGGTTGGTTGTGGTTAGATTTGCTTGTGCAATGTTACTAGGGGATCTGCTTTCACTAAGTCCAAAACAACAAAACACTAGTTGTTCAAAAAGTTTCTTTGCTTCTATAAAATCATTTCTGCAGAGGGAAATGCAAGTCCACAGTCAGATATCTAGTTAAGTTTTTTTCCCCTTTATGCAAGGAACTATTTACTTTACCTCTTGACCTGTTGTTACGGATGAGTGTTGTGAGTACTGAGTTACAAATCCTCCTTCCCTTCTCTGACTAAATCTTGTCATTTCTCTTTTTTAAATCCCAAAATATTTGTCATGTCTTTTTCAGCAGATACAGTAAACAGTAAAGTTTCAGCTTTCAACAAAATGCTTTCCATTCATGGAAGAAGCCCTTATGGGAAGCTGAAATTAGCTACCCCTACATTACACACTGTTGAAATGCTCTGAGCCACCATTGCAGAGTATGCTTTACAGTATCTCTGGAAAAGTCAGTTATTATTATCACTTTAATATCAAAGAGAACTCAATTCCTGTGAGCTCAGAATGAGGAAAAGCTAAATTTTGTGGTTTATTTTTGAGTAGCACAGTTTCCAGATGGAATAGTCCTTTTTATTCCTACAGATTTTTTTTCTTGAATATAAAGCATTTTATTCTCCATCATTTTTACATTATAACTTTTCCATTATATTTTCATTAAAATGAAGCAGTTGGCAAATGGACTTTTCATCAGCTCGTCCTTTATTTTTTTTTAACCAGAGATGACCATAAATCACACTTAATTCAAATGCAGTGCCGCTCCCAGTTTCATCCTCTCTTTCCTGTGTTTCCAGTTAGCAGGGTTTTACTTCATTACTGTGATGAAAGTGGAGCAGTTCATCATTGCATTTCCCCAAAATAGGTGTGTGCCATCAGCTTTTCAGCATTCAGCTGAAGTGTTGGGGCGTGGAACAGAGGAGCAAAGATGGAAAGAAAGTCCATGATGAGTGGCTTTTGATGGTTTTGTCTTAAGCTGTCACCAGCAGTCTCTTGCCTTTTGAGACTAATTTTGTTTAAAGCTCTGCTCAATTTCTGTAATTATTGTAGCACATGGAAATTTTTTTTTTACTATGTTTATTTTTTGTTGTTGTTGTAAAAAAATGTACTCTAGTGTCATGCATCAATTATATAGGCTTCTGAGATGGGAATGGGAAAGGAAAATCAGATGATTCAGAGACCTTTAAATATCCTGAGAATAACTTTCTTCCGTGAATAATGTCTCATTATTTTGTTTTGACATACCTAGGTTAGAAGTAAGAGCCACATCTTAATGGAAAAAGAAACATTCTTATTTTTCTAATGATGTGAAAGTATGGGATTTTACAGGCTGTCTATTTAAAACTGCTTGAAAGGTTTGGGTGGGTGAAAACCTTTCACTGAGCCAGATGGGCACAGGTCCCACACTGGGGATGCTTTGGAATTAGATTGCCCTGCCTCGGGATGAGCACAACTTGTTCATGCTGCAGCACAGCTATGGCTAACATGGACTAATAGTTACTGGGCATACTAATAGTATTACTGGGCAGTGTATTTGTGTTTTGTACTGTTAGCTGAGGAGAGAAGCTGCAATAAGCTACGCAAGAAGTGATAGACTTGTATTGCAATATGGATTCAGAATGCTTCAGGTCATAATCTTCACTCAGTCTGTATTATCTTTTTTCCCCTCATGTTGCAACCTGGTGAGAGATAAGGGCTTTACCACCCATCCTGATGCAGTTTTTGGTGCATTTTGTTTTTCAGCTGTGAAATGATAAAGCTGCTGAGAAAGAGGGCACTTTTTCAACAACCTTTTGGGTAGGGCATGTGTGCCCGGAAGTTTAGTCATTTTAGAAAATGGATTGAAAGGATTCCTGTGAGATGGCTGCCCATCTTTTTTATAATTTTCCTTTCTTTTTGATCTGTGTTCCATAATTGCTGATGCATTCTTTTCCGAAATTTTAGAAGTGCTGCTTTGCAATTACCTTTGAATCCTGACTGCTGAACGTTTTCCTGAAGTATTGCGTCTTCTGAAATATTTGTCTTTTAGCAACTTCTCTTGGGAATTTTAGTTTTTGGAGTTTTTCTGTACACTGGGACTTTAAAAATGTGTAGATTTTGTGCTTTTTCGTTATATGGATTCAGGCATTGAGAGTTTGATGTCCAGTCTCCTACTGCACTACCTTCATGTACAAGCAATTTTTGAATGGTTTGTAATCTAGTATTGTTGTTTTGCCGTTTCCATGCTGAATTCTGAATCTTATGTCATGTTTGTTACTGGAAATAATTTTTATTTTCCTTTGAGACTGCAAGTGAAATGATCTGCAAATCAGTGAAACTAATGATTCACATCATCAGTCTGGGAAAAATTAAACACTGACTTGTTCATTTCATTTTATTTCATATGATTTAGATAAGGTTTCTTCTCGTCCATTTTATGTATCTTACTATTAATTATATTATGGAGAATCCAGATGTGCAATGCACGAAAGTTATAGAAGAACACCCAAAAAAGCTCTTATAAGAAAAGGTCAGCTTAGTTAAATAATAGCACAGGTTTGTTTGTTTGTTTTGTGTTAATCATCACAGATGTGAGAGAATGAAAGAGAAAAAGAACATTTCAGGATGAATCACTCAGTAGATATGATGCTATGGTGCACTCTCACCCAAGTTTTCCAATTTTTTTTCAGTGACTGGAATTTGGGTCCTTGCAGACATGAAGTTTTTGCAGTTTGCTTGCTGGGGATAGCAAAAAAAAATTATCAGAGGCACCAGTTGTCTTTTGCATTAAAAAGGTGTGAACCAGGTCCTTTGTATGAAGGGAATGAAGTTTGAAGCCTTGGCGTTACTGCTGGTGAGAGGAGGTGGAGGGTGTTTTCACTCCTGAGAGCACGACCCACCTTACTTGCAAACAGCCCGTATTGCCTGTGTCTGTAAGGGATTGAGGTGCTTGGTATAATTCTATATATAATTCTATTCTGTAGCATTGTCTTCTGGTCAGAAAGGATGAGAGGATGTGACAGGGCAACAGTGGCAGGAAGGCTCTGGAAAATCAGTGGGTTTTGCAATTATCTGCATTAAAGGCCAAGCAAATGCACTGCAGGTCCAGCACAGCAGCAGTGTCTGCACTCTGGAGTGTTAGAAAAACTGACCAACCCCTCTGCTGACCAGAGCTTAGGCCAAAAGGGATTCATGCAAAGTTTCTCTAGTCTTTCTGACTCTTCTTAAATATTAAAAATAAAAAAAAAGGTTAGTGGGTAAGGGATTTAATTCATATACTTAGTCCTCTAAACTTGCCATGAATTTTTATTCACACAAAGTTTCGAGTCACTGAAAGGTGACTTCTTTCATTTTGAACTTGTATTTGAAAATAATTCCTCAGGTTTTTGTTGTTGTTGGTGGTTTTTTTGTTTTTTTTTGTTTTTTTTTTTTTTTTAGTTTCCTGGTGTTTAAGTGGTTCATTTGGAAAATGAATATTCAGGCCACTTTGTCTTGCCCCATTCTGAACCCCACTGTACAATGGAAATCCGATTCAATTACTTCATTTTGAAAGTGAGCAGATTTCTGAAACAACTGTGGAAGAATTTTGTCACTAAAATGTATTTCTTAATGGTTCAAACAAAGGTCATGTTGAAAGTGAAATTGATGAAACGAGTAATTCTCCTCAGAAGTAATAGGTTCATAGTAAATTTGAATAATGTTGATTTGTTGAATTGCTGGCTTCTGCCCCAGTATTCTCTCTCTGGTTCTTTTATAAAGAAGTAGCACTAAAATATGTTGCAGTAAGTTACAATACAAAAAAATTTTATAACAGCATATGTAGCTGTAACATTTCTGTGTTGGACTTATATGGCCATTTTCCATTTAATTTTGATTAATAAAGTGGTAAAATTACAATAAGCAACAGTGACAATTGGTGTATATATATACACACATTTATATATGTGTATATATGCAGACATACACAAACAGAATCATACATTAGAATGCATCAGGAAAGAATGAAACCTACTAAACATATGCAAAGGGTGAGATGCTTCCAATTTTTTCCTCTTGTGAAAACTGGGATATAAATCTCCACTTTATTCAAGTGCTACAGCTTATTGAATAAGTAGAATTGTGCCTGGAAATAAAGTGCCTGGGAAAACAAAAAAAAAAACCCAAGCTTTTTAATCTTCCTCACAGTTGTTAATCAAAATAGAGAAATTAACAGTACTTGTTATAACAGTTCTTGAAATAAGTACAGATTATATTTATGAATTTTAAAGGTGCATGAAACTTTCTAAATAATTTAGGATTATGTGCTATAATTAATTATATAGAAAAACACAATCTCGTTTCATTTCAGAATCCTGGTGAAACTTGAGAGCATTTTAATCAGGCGAATGATTTTTTTCTAAAGATTGGAAAAGTGTTTGCTTTATTTTTAAGCAACAAAATATTACTATGTTTCAGATGAGCAGCTGTCTGTGAAATAGCCACTTTTACATGCAGATAATCGATAATTTGAGATTTACACGTGAAATCATCACTTGGTTCCTCCCAAGTAGCGTAAGTCCTGCAAACAGAATGAAGGAGACACAAGAAGAAGCTGCCTGAAAGACAGGTAGAAGTGGAAGTGGTTTGGGGGTTGCTGGGGGAAAGGAGTAGCTATCAGCCAGAGCAGTTTCGTTTCTCGGCGCTGCCTTGGCTCTGGCTGAGCTGGAGCTCATTTTCCACATGGCAGCCCTCCCTGAGCTGTGCTGGGCTGCACCTAGAAAGGTGCTGCTCACACCCCAGTGTTCTGGCCCTGGCTGAGCAGTGCTGCCACTGCAGCAACGCTGTCTCTCCAACACTGCCCCTTGCCTGTGGGCCGGGGGTGGGCAAGATCTTGGCAGGGCCAGAGCCAGGACAGCAGATCCAGCTGACCAAAGGGATGTTCCATGGCACTGCGATGTCTGCTCAGCAATAAGAGAAAGCAGGGCAGGGGCACTCGTTATTACAGTTGTCTTTTGTAATGTCTGCAATTCCCAGTGAAGCCTTGCTTACCAGGAAGTGGCTGGATATCCCTTGTTGATGGGAAGTAGAAAATAAATTGAATTTTTTCCATCTTGTTTTCTCCCTCCCCTTCACCTCCTGCTAAGAAGAGGAGTGATAGGGCAACTTGATAAGCACCAGCCAAGGTCAGCCCACTAAAAGCATAAATCTCAGGCTTTTTGGTTTAAGATGTTGCTGGTTCATCTGCAATGGCTTATTGGTTACCTTTCTGTGCATAAGTCTTCTTAGTTTTAGCTGTTATTAGCCAAGTATATTCAGCCTCCACTCTCAAAACACATTCAGATGTAGAAATCCAGCTGAATTCAGTGTTACCTTTACAATTCATGCACTAATATGTGGGTTTATGGAAGACCTGCTAATGCTCTGTTGAGTGGCAAACATATTATGTCTTCCTGTATGAAATGAAAGCTGATTTTTTTTTTTTTTCTGAACTGAAACTCTCTAGAGACTTCTGTTTTTCTATCATAAGAAACTCTTTGTATGTAATCTGTGCTGTCCTGCAGTGTGTTTCCTTCAAAATCACAGGACTGGTAACAATGCTGAAAATTATTGACTGCTCTATTGTACTTGTAACTGCCATACTGTTCTGATTGAAATGTTCCTCCCATGTAATCACTGCCTGATCACGTAGCAACAGGCATGGTTAACATTAATCCTTCCTTCTGAGAACTGTAATAAGTGTGCTGTGTCCCTTCCCAAGGTTAGAGCCAGCTTGAGCTTTTTTCAGTTAATAGACCTATATGTGTCAAAATAACTGATTTTTAAAACTCACTGGCAGTGGTCTGAGTATTCCTGGATCAGCTTTTTTGTTCAGCAGAGGAAAGCATTTTCTTTGGCCTTGGGAGAGAGAGATGTTCTCCATCAAAATAGTGATTTTTTTTTTTTTTCCTCTTCTCAAGTGAAAAGTACCTGTCAATGTAAAACTACCTTTCCTAACTTCAGAGTAGGGAAGTAACTCTCATAGGCCCAGACAGGAGTCTTTACTTTACTGCATATTCTTGGATAATAAACTGATGGCATAAAGGGCAGGACAGAGACAGAGAGTACGTTCTGGGAAGGGCAGGGCTAAGGCAGTTTTTAAAATTTCTCTTGATGCTACTCACTGTGTTGATGATAGGAAGGGATGATAAACGCTTGCTGTCTGTTTTCAGTGTCATGTACGTAGGACTTAGTTATTAATGGATAAAGAAGCAATACAAATTATTGTTTTCCTATTAACATTTCTCCTTTTTGGCTAAGAGTTCATTTCAGCTCTCACATTCTTGCTAGAAATGTTAGTCATTGGTCACACAGGAGCTTTAGTCCTTCTGCAGTGCTCATAAAGTCCTTCTGCTCATAAAATCCATTGGTTTCTGAGATTTTCTGGGGCAGTGTACAGTGTCAGAAAAGGCTGGAAGATCTGATCCAAACCCAAAATTCTATCTCAAAACTGCTTATGTCATTCTCCTGAGAGGAGACAGAAATGCAATGCAAAGAGCTGTGTCCTGAAAGCTGCTTAGAGATCCAAATTATTGGAGTCTTGCAGAGCTGACAGACAATTTTGTATCAACTTTATCATCATTGCAAGGCAGGTTGTTCATTAGTTGCATGTACATGCTCCATTCCTACCCGCAATTTTCTTTTGATTTGTACAGTGGAGAAGAAATAGGAGACCTTTCTTTTTTGATTGCTGATTGAAATCTTTATAAAATTCTGAATTTATTAATTATAAAGCAGTATGCAATGCTGCATGCAATAGTGTATAAATTTTTACTTATGATCAGGGCACAAAGCAGTTTTTGACATTTGTAAATCCTGATCTGGTCTCCAGTCATTGAGGATATTTTTTGGATTTGCAGTGATACAGAGAAATATATGCAATGGAACACAGAAAATTCTAAATACTGTTGACAGGTTTTGACAGCCATAATCCTGATCTCATCCAGTATGTTTCGTGCTGTTGACAAGGAAACTAGTCTTTTTCTTTCTGTTCATATGTAGCATACATTTGAAGTGTTCTGAGCTATTTGTCTTGTTATAAATTCCCATTTTAGATGTTCACAAAGATTAGCTTGGTGTCACCATTTGTAATTTTGCACTTCAGGGAGAAGGATAGCAGAGAGTTTCTTTGAATTACAATACCACGTGCTTTAAAAAAACAGCAAAAAGGGGGCATCTCTGACCCCTTTGTCTGCCAAGTCAGTGTGAGGTTCTCTCCTCTTGTTGTTCCAGGCGTGTAAAAACCACCTCAGTTGTTATGGGCAGCTAGGGAGCTGTGCACAGTGCTCTCCTGCTCTCTCCCACTGCACCCCAGAGCTCCAGGGGCTCAGGGTATCAGGAGGACCCATCCCTGTGCTCTCTAAATGCTTATTTGGACATGCAGGTCCAAGACATGGATTTGATTGCACAGAATTAGGAACACTTCTCAGTTTTCTTCACACACAATTTTGCAGAAACTCATTGAACTCTTCATGCAGTGCATGTGGGACCCATTTTGGAAATGCCTGTGCCTTTCATGTTCCTGGATATGAACCATTTCATACTGTGCTGTGCTATGAACTGAGCTGCTACAGAGATCCTTAAGCAGAGTGTTTTGCTGTATAAACATACTCCTAGTCTGCTATTTTTATCTTTAGAATTCTGTACAAAAATTATCCTTCTTTGTGAAAAGATTTTCAGAATTTTTGGTAGGCTGCCCGTCTCTCATTGAAGTGGAAGATGTGTTGCATGCAGGCTTTTTTTAGCCACATGGTACTTTTCATCCACCTAGCATATGCTTAGGCGATCAGGATATCAAGTGCTTTACATTGGAACAAACATTCTTGGTGAGAGTAAATATGGCTTGGTGGAGAAAATTTAATAGAAGAGTAGTATCTGAGTGGCTTATGAAATTTTGCATAAATGTATTTTTGCAAATTTTACCGTGAAATACATCATACTTTATCATTACTGAAATTCGGATTTATCTTTTCACCCAAAATCATAAGTTATTCTTAGCCAGAAAGTAAGGAGAGATTTGATCTGTTAGCTGGAGGAATTCTTCCACAGACAGCAGAGGAAGGAAGCTGGATCGCTGAGCTTACAGCCTGTAAAGGCCTGGGTCTGGGTGAGTTAGGAACAATTTTTACTTAAAATTTAGACATCTCTTCTTCCTTTGACTAAACCACAGGAGACTTTTAATACATTTCTTGGAAATTCTTTGCAGTCTGTTTGCTCTAGAGTTGCTGTTCAGGCTGGAGGAAGCTGTGTGGAGCAGGACAGGGATTCTGCAGCTGTGAGGGCCGAGCGCTGTTTTGGTCCAAGGCCACACAGAGTTCTTCACCAAAAGGTGTTCTGTGAGTTCCTTTACCTTTTCTGATGTGAAATGGGGCCACTTCTACTCTTACTCAAATGCCAGGCTATGTGCACAGGTGCACAGTAAGCAGTAAGTTCATTGAGAAGGCACAGGATGATGCCAGACAAGCAACCAGTGATGGCAGCAGTATAACACTGTGGACCTTTTGCCTTCCCATGCAGACAAACTCAGTCCAGTAGAGTTTGCATTCTTTACTTAATACCTCAGTTCTCAGGTAACCCCCGCACTTAAATTGATGCAGTGGGAGTATGCATTTAGCTGGGGCTTTGTCCATCACATATATTTAGTCCTTGAAGGCTGAAAATACATCTGAAAAATGCTATTATACTTGATTCAAGTCACTGTTGCAATTTGTGTTGCAGTCTGTTCTTACGGAGGATGTAGAAGATAGCTTGAGACTAGTAGTTCACAGTTAGAACTGAATAATAACCTTACCAAATATTCAAGTAGCATATTTAAATGGTCTTCAGCGTGTCATCCTTTTTACTTTGGTTGATGAAAAGACTGTGGAGTCATGAAAAAGGGTTTGTGAGGTTTTATCCTTTCTTGCTCATCTGTGTTTATTCTTACACCGTGTGACATCTGTGCAGCCATCCGGAGTCAAATTTGGTTGCCTGCCTGTGGAATGTGAAGTAATTCAAGGCAAAAGGACACTCATAAGTTTTATTTTGATTGGTGGATTTTATTAGAAGTGGTAAATGAAAACCTGGCTTGTAAAGACATGCCGGGATTATTCCTTTAAAAGAACAAACTTGGACTGAGGTGCTTGTCAGTGGAGGGGGAAGTTATTTTAATGGGATCATGAAGCATGCCAAATGTAGTTTATTTCCATTTTTACATTGATGTACTACTGTATTCATCCCTGGCACCCACAGGAATCTCGTCCATTGTCATCTTTGTCATTTTAATTGACAGAAATGTAATGTTTAGCCAAAATAAATGAAGTATAACTTTCAGCTGATAAAAAAAGACTGCCCAGTTTATAGCTGGAGATATATATAATACTTATCTGTTCTTAAAATGCCTGTAAAATACAGGTAATGAGCAATATTTGAGAAGCATTCTCTCATTTGTGCTTACTTTCTCTGCTAAAAAGGATACTACCTCATATAGATGTAATGAATGCTGAAAACCAGTTTGCTTGTAGTGGATTTCTTTATTAAGATGAAAAACAATATTTACTTTATTGAGTTGAACATCGTAGTCCTGATGGCAGTGCGGTTACTGTCAGCTCTTTTGGTACAATTATGCTTCTGGGAAGGTTGATTAAATCTCTTTCCATGCTGGAATATATGATTTAAAGAATAACTTGGTAGAGCCTATGTGTCAGTACCTGAGTCCTGATAGGGATGCGTGTGCTTTTCTTAAGCAAATTAGGGTATATTTCGAATGAAACATGAAAAAGGAAACACTTCTGGTTGGGAAATTAATGTTGAGGACTAATTGTCAGCAGTTTTCTTTTGCACCCACTTTAGCATCCTGATCTAGCTCTAGTGGTTTATTTTAATGGCAGTAGGGGAGCTTAGCATTTGTGAATGATGCCAGTATGAAAGGAGTTGTAAACATTTTTGGATATTGTTAGTAATTCTGACAAGTTGAAAGGGCAGTCTCTGAAAATACAAAATGCTATAATGGGCAAGACAAACTCTAAAGTGTAAGTAGTGCTGAGTAGCAAAATGGTTCTTTATGTTTTATGTCTGACTCCCCTAAATAAGTTAATATATTAATATAAGTTGTAAATTGAGGTATTTGCCTTCTAAGGATATATCATCAAAAATCAAATGTGCATTTAGCTAGAAGGTCTTTTCCAGATTTTGAGCCCATTTAAAAAAAAACAATCTGTTTGTTGCATAGATTCCATTGAAACACCAACAGTCAATTTAAATGAAGTAAGGAAATTTTAATGGATTACATTTGTCTTGTATATAAAAGAAGACTTCAAAGAATATGAGCAGAACTTTAAAAATGCAGAATAGTCTTGTAAAGTGATTGATTGATTGTTCTCTGAGAAGGCTGTGTGTGGGATGGAAAGAAATTGTCTGTTTGCACTAGCTCAGATGTTTGGATATTAGAAGATCCACCATGAGAAAAAAAAAAGGCAAAAATGAAGAGTAAGAAAATTTTGTGTTTGATATTTTAAGATAGTTACCCAAATATCAGGTACAACATTGATCACTCATGATGATCCTTTTCTGTTACTAAACAATGTAAAAAGGGATGTATTTCAGGTGATTAGTCACAGATTGCTTTTTTGCCTTTAATTTCTTTCATGATCCTATTTTCTCTTACTCAGTCACAAAATGTTAATTAATTATGGTTGTCAGCATTACACAATTCTAGTGTTTTTATGTTAGCACTAACGTTAGTCCATAACTCTTTGAAAAACAATAGTGGTAGTATATGCTTTGGGAGTTAATTCTGTTTTTTTTTTCCTTCTCAATTTATGTTAAGGTTTTATGCCGTGGTATTTTCTAATAGGGGAACAAGTACTTGATAAATTTATTTATCATTTTTCATATATACTGTTGCTGTGGAAGATGCTGTGTTATGTATAATGTAGGTTTTCTTAATCAACTTATGAAAAAATTGAGTATATTGTAGCCTGGTCATTCTGCTGTTAAATCAGGCAGACCTCTAGAGGGAAGAATGTGACACCTTATGATCATCACATCTAAAATCAATTAGTGATATTCAGTGGAGCAGTTTAAGGGAATCATTTTAACAGCTATCATATTGCAGAACACAGAGTTAGATCCACTACGGGTCACAAATAAAATAGACAATCATACATCGTGCAAAAGCTAATAATAGTAATCATCTGAGAAGAGCAGCTAAGCAGCAAATGTTAGGGCTCAAGCAGAAAGTCCTAGTGCAGTTCTCCATGAGCACTCTTAATGATCCATGAAAATGGAAAGATGTCTCTTTAGCATCTGAAAGCACAACGGGATTCCGTCTTAAAACACCACTCAAACCTTCCTCTGAAGGGTGGATCAGACCGATCTCTCACTCTGGATATCACCTGCACCTGCATATGGACTTCCACACAGACAAATAAACTGACTTTGACAGTACTGTAATTTATAAAGCTATAATATAAATTATCTTTGTGACTTCTGTAATTGTCTTGCTGAGTTGAGAAAGCAGTAAGCAAAAGGCCAGGCTGGACTGTTTGGATGAAGCTGATAGATATTTATGTACTTTTTTGTAGTAGACACTTACTGTGAGCATGTTTCTTTCAGGCTTCTTTAGTTTCCAGATGGAAAAATAGGGAGAAAAGATTAATTTATCTTAAAAGTAATTTGAGAAGATGCAAATTAACTCCTCATATTTCCAGAAGTAAAAGTCTTGCTGGCTGGGCCCCGTAGTTTTGCCATCATAGTTCTGTTTCTTTTGAGAAGAGTGTGTGCTCAGGAGCAGACTCAGCCTCTTGGGTGGCAGAAAAAGCAGGGCAGTGACTGTGGCACAAACCTTTGCTCAATGGGATTTTCAATTGCTGTCCTCTGGGCTTTTCTGCAAGAGTAGCATGAGCCTCTCCAGTCTCCTGGTTGGTTTGTGGTTCCTGCTAGAGAGGTGCAAGGCACCACTTGCAGCCTGCTGGAATGAGAAGAGTTTCTGATTCCTCACAAGTTTCCTGTGGGCCATATTATCATGTGAATTTCAGTGCCTTTTCCAGTAGCATTATATCAGTGGAGCCTTGTTTATTGTGAGAGCTTTTACATGTTGGCTGAAGGGAAACCTTTGTGAGACAGCTCAGGTCATAGGTGTGACCATCTGAGCTCAGCAACGTGTAGCATAAAGCTCTTATTTCTTTGTCAGCCCCCGTATTAACATTGTCTCAGGATTGCAGGTTTACATCCTTACAACCATCTCCTTGAAGGATTAAATATTTTTAATTAATAGAATATGAATGTTAGTGTATGTTACCAAATAAAGGCATTTGTCTCTAACATTCTGCTAAGGACTTCGAGAATATATAGCTGTTGTAGTGATTTAACCACTCTCTTGGTGCAATGGTTTCTGAGCTTATTTTATGATTTTAAAATATCTTACATCTGACATAATTGACCTTTCTTATCCACTTACAGCTCAAAACTGAATCTGTTCAGTAGAGCTCTTAAAATATCCAGATTGGAGACTCCAACAATCCTACAGTGGAAAGAAACAGCACTCTCTTTACAATTGGTATCTTAGGAAGAAATAGACCACTTGAGGACTCATTTGACAGAAGAATCCCGATGAGTATTCTTACCTCTTCTGGTAAAGATGATGATAGGGATTAGGAATCCCCTAGTGCAGGACCTCTATAAAATCTGAGCAGCTCTGCAGGATACTTGGAAAAGACTTTATACAAAATCTTTTCCCTGTTTTTGTAAGAAGTCTCTTATTGCATCGTTGCTCAGGTGTTATTCTTTGTTCCTTGCAATTCTTTCTCTTTCGTACTTCCCTTGGCTATTAAAAGCTCCACTGTTTGCTTTAATCTATTTTTGAGGTTTTATGATTGACTGAAATATAGTTAAGAGTATCATAGTTATATTAGAGCCTCAGAGACCAATGGCTAAAATTACCAGTTTTTATGCAAGAGTAAATATCTTTCTTAAAAATCATATGCTTCCAATGTTGTATAAGACATTATACAAGGCAATAATTTATTTTTCTTTTGGAAGATAACTGCTATACTGCTGGGAGGGTCTCACTACAATTTCTAAAGACTAAAATAAAACTACTTCTAATCCAAATGAATGACTATTACATAAGTGGAAAAAAACCCAAAACCTTAGTCACAATATTCTTTGCAGTGGGGTTAGCAAATGTTCCTGTGTGTGGTGTAAATATATGTCAGTCCTGCAGCCTAAAAAAATGTTGTTGTTGTTTTTGTTTGCTTTTCATTTAGCTTTAAACCAAATTTTACAGGATAGTTCCTCTTGTATTTAGACCAATTTCCTAATCCAAAGGGAAATAGTTGCAGTTTAAGTTTAGTTTGCAGCTTAGTTTAAGGCCTCTGAAGTGAGGCCTTATGAAGAACTTTGAAGTAGCAGAAAATTTTAGTCCTGTGTTTTTCTGGTTCTGCTTCCAGAATTCACAAGGCTGCCAAAGCAGATTTTGCAAATGGTCTCAGAATCTCATCTCTGATGCTGTCTGATGTCCCTGTACTTTATAAATAACCCCTCATCCTGGTGGAGAGGGCCTGAGAGAGGCTCTGTGCAGGGGCGAAGAGATTAAAACAATGGGCGGAGGAGCCGGTCAAAGGGCACTGTGGCTGAAAACACCTGACACGTGTTTTGTTTACACTGCCTTGAGTTTGTACAGGAGGAAAAAAAAAAAGCTTTTCTCCACTTGAAACTGTTATTGACATAAATTTTGCTTATATCCTGATTTCCATATAGCCAGAAACTTGAAGTTATTGAAGTCCAGCATTTCCTAAAGGATTCAGGCAGCCACTTGAATGTCACCGTATGTCACCTCAGGTTTGCAGAAAGATCCCAGGGACCACAGGATTGCCTGTGGTGTCTCTGTCCAAGGATCATGCAACAAGGATGTCTTGAAGATGGTGTGCATTATCTGCATGGCTTGTTTTGTGTCTTCAAAAGTTCTGCCCCGAAATCAGTCATCTGCCCACAATCATCTCGAAATTTTAATACAGTTCAGATGTTTGGATATTTTTAGTTGATAAGTACATTTTTTTATGTTGCTACCTAAAATCTATTTTTGAAGCATATAACTTCACTAACAATTTCTGACTACAACTAAATTAATATGTAGGACTAGCCTTCGAATTTAAAATGCTTATGCCTGTTTTAGTATGTATAAGAGATGTATACACTTTTATGAACTCACATTTAAAATAAATTCTATATTCTCCAAATTATATTACACTGGGCTTAAATTACTATTCAAGCTACCATTTACTTTGACTAATCAGGTTAATGGATATGAAAATCAACTTCAGAGATGACAGGTAGGTGGAACAGAAACATCACACTGCTACTTAAATCCAAATAAAAAGAGTGTGAAAGAAAAAAGGCCAGAATATGAGAGTCTGATTTTCCTCTGCGTTAATCTGACAGTTTAAGAGTGTTTCTGCCATGTATCTACAGTATGAGTTCTCTAAAATGTTAATCTTTCTGCATGTTTTACAGAAGGAACAGACAAAATTAAACATTGACATTACACATTTATATTTAATAATTCTAGCTATACATAATTGTAGCAGATGATTACCGCTTATTACTGGAGAACGATTATTTGCAAAAATACTTAAAATTCCATTATATTTGTGTCCTGATTAGATTAATTTATCATCTTTTTAGACAGATGTGTAGGGATTCCATGAAAAGGCAAACAAAAGTCTTCCTTCTAGGGTAGTTTTTAGACCATTTGTGGCTCATAAAGACACTTTAAATTTGGGTCACCTGTAGCAGCTGTATCAGGATTTGTAAATCTGTGACTCCAGATGTCAAGGATCTGCAGGAGATGCTAGATACTCCCGTTTCTTCTTAAAGGTCCTGATAATCACCTATCCTGTAAAGGTTCTAATTGATTAATACATTATCCATTAGTTGTGCTGGCAGAGCAGCCTTCCTCTATCCTGAGTGCACGGGCAGTTTTAGGAATGCATCCGAAGGATGCCACTAGGACTAATGCAGTGAACACATGATACAGCCGTGCTGCTGGAATCAGTCCCTGCAGGCACAGAAGAGCTTTATCCTGACACTCTCCAATCCCCTGAATGTCAATGTGGAACATTCAGCTTATGTCAGCACTTGAATATGCTTTTAATGCGCTAGAAATGCTTCCTCACTGTTTCAGAACAAAAATGCATGAGGAACAGCTATGCCATTTGAAGTTCAGAAAGCTAAGGCACAAAGAAATGCAAGCTCCAAATTTTTTATGTTCCTGTTTTCCCTGAATTTAGGCAGCAGTCCAAAACAGCATCAACCATAGGGAAAGCACCAGTGAAGACAACCTACGAAGAGATAACTCAGTCTGTAGTCTTTGCAGAGAAGTGCCCATTTGCATTTTTTGGAAGAATCCTAGTGGTTCAGGCATTCAGACAGTAACTTTATAAAGAACATTGCCTCTGTCCTGTAATGCTGTGATTCTGTATTTCCTCACTGGGCTCAGTCCTGCAGCTGGGTGCTCCAGACTTCCATGCCTGGTTGGAATTGGAGCTCCTGTTTATTCTGAGGTGCCTGACTATCTGCTGCCTTGTAATACAAACTGATTCAAAGGTGTTCGTGCTAGAGAGAGAACAAAAACACCAAAGCAGAAACTCCAGGGAGGAATTGCTCTAAGTTTGTCATACAGCTTTGTATAGTGTGTGGTATAGACGTGAACAGAGTTCTTATTTAACGCTGAGATGGCCTCAGGAAGTCAAATCTTTAAACAAAGCCTTATTTTTAGGAGCACAGCACAAATTCAGGAGGAACTAAAAAGCTGAGAAACTGTAATAATCCTACTGATGGATGCATTTCCACACACCCAAACAGCCTTACCTTCTCCTTTGCATTTAAAAGAGTGTCAACCAGCAGTCTCAACTTATAAAAATATGCAAAAACGATATGTTTGATAATAGGTAGCATAGGTATTCTACATATGCCATCAGTTACACTTTTCAATGTGAAAATCAAAGATTTTTTTTTAAGAGCTTTAAACATTTTGATGTACCAGGTCTAGTAGAGAAGCTCTTTCTGTATTTTGACGTCAAAATGTGGCACGTACTTTAAAACAAAGTTCAGTCAAGCCTATCCTTTAAACGGTAAATTACTCTTGAAATATTTTTTTCTCATCCTATTTGTTATTGGCTGGCTTAAAGCCGTTGCAACAAAGTTTTTTGCTTCTCACCAAAACATATTGGATAAACTTTCTTTTGAATTCTGTGTCTATATGCTGTGTCAATGTGTTTCATTACTAGTGGCTTGTTGCTTTCTTCAGTATTGTTTTTGCCTGTGCTTTATATATACTGCTCATCAGTCTCTTTGGATTTTTTCCTTGGTATTACCTTTCACAAGGATAAAACCAGAAATATTCCTGAAATAATATTACTGTCAAATTATATATCTAAAAGATTTGAGCTGCAGGAGATTAATTTTCTAAGGGTCATTCATTTTGCATTGAATATAAAAGGCAACCTGTTCATTCAAAATTAGAGAGGCTTTCATAAAATTGAGGCCCATAATAGGGAAGAAAGAATATGCAAGAGTAATTTGCAATCTTATAATGAAATATTGCTATGGGAAACCAAGTAGAACAGCAGATGCTGAAACTCTTGTTATGATTCTTGGCATGGGTTTTTTTTTCACTTTCCTTTGAGCCTTCTGAGTCATGTTGACCTGGGATATTTTGAGATCTCTGTGTATTACAATAAAATATTAACATTGCAGCAGATACTCAGTAGTAATAAATTTAAATTAAAGTAACATATGCTCCATACATCAGAAACCTGAGCTTCTGGTAGTAAGTGAATAAAAATAATGGAATCACCTTTCTTGGTAGTAGCACTGTGTTGTGCAGTACCAAATTCCAACAGTTTGACCTAGTTTGATGGGACTTAATGTGCTTTGAGATAAGCAGAGGCTTAAAGGAACTCTTGAAAAGCTTATGTTTTGAAAAGCTTATGTTTTGAAAGCTCAGTTGTATGATTATGATACGTGATTAACCCCCATTTTTAAAAGGGAGAAAGAAGGATAACTTGAGAAACTCCAGGCCAGTCAGTCTCAGCTCTGCCCAGCGAGATCATGGAGCAGATTCTCCTGGAATCAGGGCTAATGCACCTGGCAGGGGAGGGAAGGAATCCCATCCGCAGGAACCTGGACAGGCTGCAGAGGTGGGCCTGTGCAAACCTCAGGAATTCCAGCAAGGCCAAGGGAAAGGTCCTCCATGAGCACTAAGGGAATCCCAACTCAAATACAGGCTGGGCAGAGAATGGAACTAGATGGTCTTTTTAAGGTCCCTTTCAACCCAAACCGTTCCACAATTCTATGATTACTGCTGTTTCCTAAAAGATAGGCAGCAGGAAAGTTGAGAGTGTACTTCAGCATATGGGAAAATAAGCAAATTTTGTAGAATTTCAGTTGTAATTTTGCAAAATTCACTTAAGGGACACTTGAACACATACAGTGAGTTTGTTAAAAGAAAAGTATTTAATTGAAATAAGCTTGGTATTGCACCTATGTGTGCTTTGTAAAATGCGCTGCCTTTTTTTTCCTAGTGAAGACTCAAAGAGCCAGAATTATGTTTTTGCTTAAAGTATTTTAAGGCATTAAATACAGACTCAGTTAAAACCTTTTGTCTTTATCCCTTTTCACAAGCATGACTTTTCAGATTCTGGTTGGAACAATTGTGTTTGTTCATAGCAAAGATCTGAAATCTTCAGAGAGGTCATCTTTTCATAAAATGTCAGGGAAGCAGCATGGCTACTGTCTTTATTCAGCAAATCCTTTTTAGCTCTTCTAAGGAGGTTTTTCTTAGTTACTTTGTCTAGTTTGTGACTGCACAGAAGGTTGTTCTACTCCTGTGTTCTCTTGATAGAGCTGTGCAAAAGCCTACTTGCCAGTTTCACTTTTATATTAATAGAACATTTTTGCCACTGACACAGGAAGAATAGGAAAGCACTGAGAGTGTTTGGATCTCTGATCGTTGACAGCAAGCTAGATTTAAAAAAAACAATTTAATGGAGAAAGGTACTTTTAAAGCTGAAGCTCATGAGGGTTCCCTCTTCACTGGGGTCTAACTTTCGTGTGTCTGGGTCTTTATAGAGAAATGAAATCTGAATTGCTAGGAGAAAAATTGTCTCTTTAGTTCCAGAAACAGTGTTAGGCTTCTTTTGTTCGGTTTGGGAAAAACTGCTTGGTAAAGTTACTGTTGTCACTTTTGTAGTGTGCTATAGCTTGTGTTTTAAATGAGAACTTTTGGAATTCATTATGCAACTAAAGGAAAGGAAAGCCAAGGTACTAATTGAAATATTTAATAACATAAGCACTTTAAAAGGAGGATGAAAGATGTCAAAATTGAATATTAGTTTTGGTCGACTAACTTACCTGTGTGTTTTGCTGTTTAAAAAAAAAAAACCCTAACCTGACTTCTGCTAAATCTCTCTGCAAGGCATAAGGCAGATCACAGTTCTTATCATTTAAAATATTTGCCATGAATTTTATAGTTATTAGGATAAAATAGCAGCCAACATGTCGAGGTTGTTCAAGTCTGTATGCTGTGAATGTTCGAGTAAGCCTCTGCTGAGAGACAGGGCCAAAGTTACTGTGTGCACATTGGGGAGGCTCACCACCCCATGCAGGAATATCTACCCAAAGACAAGAGAGCTTGTACATCACCCTGATATATCCTGACCTGCTTGAGAAGCAACAGTAAGACACATTTTTTTAGACAGTAAGACACATTTATGCTAGAAATATTCACTGTTAATCCTGCATAATTCAGATTTTGTACATTTTTCTATCTATATGCTATACCGTGAGCAGTCTCTCTGTATCCATACACCCTTTATCACCTCTGGAAAATAGCACCCTCTCTCTGTTTGAAAGTCCAAATACAAAATGCTGTGGCATTTCTTCCTGAAGAAATATTTTAGAGTGACCTTCTGATTTATTTCCTTTTCATCAGCGTTTTGTATCCTGAACTGAGTTCCACAGTTGCTTTTACAAATACATATCACTTTAATTTTATGTAATTTTTTTCTCAATTGAGTGTGTCTTTTTTAACTGTGTTGTCGTGTTCAGGAATGTATTCATGTTACAGTTCGAGTCATCTCAGGAAGTTATGTATTACTGTGATTGAACATGCTATGACTGGGGATGTTTTCAGGCAAACAGAGGTTGTCTTCAAGATACTGAGCAATCTAGCTACCATTTATATTTTTTCAGCATAAAGCACTGTTAAAACACCTTGTTAGTAACTACATTAGTAAAAGAGTAGAAGTCAAGGTACTAGACTAAGAGAAAAGCTGGAAAGCAGCAGAGACAAAAGCTATCTTGGAAGTTCAGTCAGAGACTCTGGGAATACGGGCTGTTGGAAGACAGCACAGCCTTCACCAGGTCTTGTGCAAAATTCTTTTGAGAGCAAGTTCTTGGGAGTACAAGTTGCTTTTGGACAAAATATTTGGGACAAGATGTCAAGCTGAACATGGTGACTGTCCTGGATACATAATTAGAATTTATATAATTGATTGTGACTTATTTAGAATACACCCCATCATAATAGCTCACACATATTGTGAAACCTCAAATATGTGACATTCTTGAGGCAAAAGAGGTACCAGCAGCTGTGTCTAAGATATTGGAGAGAGGATAATCACAAACTCTGAGGTCAATTAACTTGAAGCTTAGAAGTAGTCTGGTATGTCAGTATGAGACTTAGTTTTCAGTTTTCCTCTCCTGCCAAGCATGGTGATTTCATGCTGGAAAAAACAGTGCTAGACAGTGCTGTGCTGTGAGGTGTTCTGCTGCAAAACTGACCCTTTCTACCCTTTCTCAGTAACTGCTCTGCTGCCATCCTCCAGAGGTGCAGTTCTGTGTTAAGCAGGTGCATCTAAACATGAAATAAGGAGGATGTATTTCACAATGTATTTGAAACATGTCTTTTAGCAGTGACAGAGGACAGCAAGTTGTGAAATTCTGACTTAAACAGGCTTTTCTAGGACTTGTAGGAGAAGAGAAATTCTCAGTCTTGTTCTCTCACCCCTGTCAATCTAATCTTCATCTATCAGATCAGATGTAACCTGGAAAGAACTTCATGCTTTTCAATCATGTCTGTTGCAGCACAGGGTCAGTCATTTTTGTGCCAATTCATATGGAACAGATGTGAGATGAATCTGAAAGCATTTATAAATAAATAATAAAGTAAACTCACACTGGAGATTGGGTAACAAGTCCACTGCCTATAGCGGTGTCCTGCTGTTGAGACAAAGCTGATAAAGAGCACACATGCAGTTAAATAAATTTACACAGAGCACTGGTCTGTTAGAGAGTCTCAGTACAAGGAGTGACTGAAAAAGATATTGCACCAGATTTAGCTCAAAAAAATGCATATGAGTGTGGTGTAAGATCATGGGCTTCCAATTAATGGGAGGAAAACTGCTGTTGTGACTTGTTAATTAAAGCAGGAAGCAAGAAAATGCTAGGAAGATAGCTGAGGAATCCTTACAATGAGAGTCTGAAAGCAGATGAAGGGTAGGAAAAGGAAGCATTGATAAATAATAAGGCAGAGAGGAATGAGTTTATTCTTAGTAGCTAAATGTAGAAGCCAGAAAAGAGGCAATGCATCATTAGAAATCTCGTGAAGAGGGAGAGGATCTACTCAGACAGTAGTTCATATACTCCATTTTCCTATGTAGCCACTCTTTGTGGTTTGTTCAGCATTGGAAAACAAAAAGACTGTTTTAGACTGGGGAGGCCAGCAAGCAAGTGCCAGTATAATTTGCTTTGGGAACAAAATTATATTGTTCATTATTTCAGTTCATTTGTAGGCAGTTAAGTTTGCTCTACCATTACTGAAATAAAAGTGTAGAACTACTGCAACAGAGTATTAAGGAAGAATAATATCTATTGAAAATGAACTCTCTTTGACACTATAATAGCATTTAATTGACATTAAATTACTCTTTGGAGCTATTAAGGATATGATATGAATGCAAATGTATGAAACATTTCCATCATATTGAATCAACATCTTCAACAGTCAAAGTTACATCCTGGGAGCCTTAAAGACTTTCCCTTTTGCAAGTGTGTTTAGCACTCACGTAAGTTCCATGCTGGCACTCCTGAAGAGCGAGGCCTTACTGTGTGGAGCTGGTGTCGTGGCTCTTGTGCTGACAGGGCACGGCATGCAGGAGCTGATCAGAGCTTTGTGCAACTCGTTTAGTCTTTCCTTGAGGCTGCTGGCACTGTCCTCAGCCATCCAGTGATGGGGCACAGTGCAGGCAGAAACTGTAACGAGGAAAGCAGAGGAGCAGATCAACATGATTGCCGCGACACTGTTTACTCTCTCTATGCTTTGTTCAGTTACAAGACTCATAGCAATCATGACAAAAACAAGTACTGTGATGTTTTTGATTATCTTTTTCAGGGATTAGACAAGCCTGAGTGAGAGCATCATGAGGTTTTAGGGGTTTGGTGTTGCTTTCTTCTCACCCCACCAGCATTTTCACCTGTCTTTTCAACTGCTGGAATTGAACCTAGTGGGTGCTGTGCCTGAGTAAGAATGGGCTGGATCCCGTTCTCAAGAGCTCAAGTCATTCTGGGATACAATAAAATCAGCATGGAAACAAAATGAGGCTTTAACTGAGCAAACTGTTAGTGTCTGAGATCTCTGTGGTTCGTAGTTAAGTGCAGCTACTGGAGGCACTACTTTGCTAAGCACATTATAGTGTGTGAGTCACTGTCTGGATTTGCCCACTAATAGGCCCAGTGCATGTGGTACAGCAGATGAGGTGTTAGATCTGTTAATTTGGGCAAGATATTTCTCTTCTAACGAGCAGATGAAGCCATCGCTCTCGACTGATGGGCATAACAGAAAACAGCTCTTTTATTTGTATTCTCTAACTTCTAGGGCACCTACTGAATTTTGCATTTGCTTCTTAATTAGAAAGGGTAGTACTTTAATAGAAGGCTTTTTCCACTTCCAACTGGATGCATTTGAGAATCCTATCGGTGCACACTGGACTTTTTTAATGTATTTTGAGTACTTACATGCAGATACTAAAGCAGACTTTTGTGCAGTTAATCTAGCAATGAATCATTATTTAGGCCTGGTTTTCTGTGGATATATAGGGTATTTTAGGGAGAGAAGTCATTCCTGCAGTGACAGATGGAGGATTTCTTTATATATACTTTGGTGCAAAGCAAGAGCTAAATTAAATTTGATGATTTGAATGAGATTGTGATGTCAGCACATGGATCTGTTCGTATCTTTACAAATGCCATTGTATTTATGGGATCCTGCTAGTTTAGGGTTTGGCTTTTCAGAAAAATCCACAGCCTCTCAATAGGAACAATATGCTAAGTTCCTTTAGGTTAGGTTAGCCTAGTCCGCAAGCCTACTTTAGAGAGGTGTTTGTGAAGAGCTGCTTTCATGCCTTTCAAAAGGCAGTAGTGATATAGCTTTTCAAGGAAAAATACCTAGTAATAGATAGAATTTTTTATTGTTGTTATAATCATGGTAAAGAACTGCTATCAATAATTGGAATAATTTTTCCGAATGCATAGAATTTTCCAAAGCAACTTCATTTGGAAAACAGCTGCTGCATAATTTTAGGGCAGGAAGGACCTACATCATTGAATTTTAGTTACACTACAGAGCTACTGTGGACAGTAAAGAAACACTGAAGATTATTTATTTCTCTAATTTTCCAAGCATTTGGCTATGTGACTCTCTCTGTACCACCTCACCCAGAAAAACCCTGTCAGTGCCATGAAAACCCAGGGCAGGGGCGGCTGCTGTGTGCTGGACCTCAGGAGTTTTCAGTATTGCAGTGTAAGGAGCCAGAGGTTGCAGAAGTGATCTGGAGTACAGGGACTGTTGGATTCAGCAGAGCTACATATGGAAAACATATCTGAAAGTTAATGCTTCTTCCTTTTTAACATGAACATGAGTTTATACTTTCCAGTTTAGATCCCAGTTTCTGGAAGGGTGGCACCTATTGCCAAAGAAGCATAATAAACCTCTTTGAGATATGTTTTCAGAGAGGAAGAAAGGCTTGGTTCTCAGCTAGGAAGAGGAGGAGTGCTGGAAATAGAGGACGGAGAAGAATTCCGGCTTTACCTTTCCTGATATTAGAATAATTACCTGGATTTCACTGTAAATAGGTGTCATTTGAAGTAGGAAGAGACTACAAAACCAGTGTCAATCTGGAGATGAATTTCCCTGTCCTGAGAAGGATCTTCTCAGATCACAGGTAAGAGCTATGCTACCATTGTGTGCTAGGACTTGGACTAAATGAGGCATTTAAGCTCATACCTCTTACTTAAGATTGTCAGTCAAAACCGGAATATTTCTTGCTTGGGGCCTGGAAGAATTTCTTTTGTTCTTGTGTGGTATTTAAAGTTGAAGACTTCTTGGAATAATATGATTTTTGCTCAGCCGTCTGCATTAGAAGAGTACTGATTTGGCAGACAGGAATGTTGGCCAGTAATATAATGCAATCTTACACCAGAAAGTCTGTAATTTTAGGTCTCAACTCCCCAGATTCTACATCATCTTTGATTTCTGGTGTTTTGAGGTTTTTTGGCTATTTTTACTCTGTAAGAAGTTTTCCACCCAGCGCAGAAGTTCTGATTAAAATTAGTATATGCTTGAAGCGGTTACAATGGGTTTAGAGGGCATCTTTTTCCAGGAAAACATTTTTAAAATGGGTAGGTATTTGCCCAATATTTTACCATATGTCCAAAACATTTGGTAGTTACATAAACCACACTTGCTCTGTTTCCTTCGACTGCTGTCCTATATATGGCTGTGTGTTTTTAATAACATGGTAAGTTGTTATCGCGTCCTTATGTATACTTGGAATAGAGTGGGATGTTCTCAGAACTCTTACCTGCTGCACCATGCTCACTGGTCAGGTTTGTGGGGAATGCTGGAGTAGGTGGTGTAGCAGAGAAGCTGGGTGTTTATACTGAAGGTAAATTATTAATTCCTTGCTTTTAGATAGTGTGGTGCTTCCCTCATTCAATACCTGCAATGAGACTGAGAAAGCTCGGTGATGAAATGGCTCTGTCACCAAGGCACTGTTTCCTTTCAGTCAGTGTCCATGGAAACCTTGGTCAATTTTTATTTTCTTGTGTAGTTATCAGTGAAGTGCAGCTTCCCAGGGGAAAGGCTTTGGCCAGTGACCTCCTGAAGAACAGGCAGGTGAATTGTCTACTTTTTTGCAAGCAGGCCATTTCTTTTGCTCAGGCGAGTGTACTGCTCTACACAGCTAAAAATTTGGGCAGCTCCTTATGCTTTGTACAATTTTGGGAAGAAAGCATTCTCTCTCACACCCCCTTGCCAGTTTATGCTCCTCAGCAGCTTTCCAGAGCCCTTCCCCTGTGTTCTGTTAAAATACTGATGATGATGATGAGGCATTTTACTATGTCCTTCTGTGAATGCAAGAGCTTTTTCGAGAACAACAGCAGGATATTTCAGGGAATCAGATACAAAGCAAGAGAAGGAAAAGTATGCCTGTCATCTTCATATGGATGTAATAAATGCAAATTTGTAGTGTAAATTCAGAACTGGGGTTGTAAGAAGAGATTTTCCTTGATGTGTGCACTGTTGTCATCTGACATGTTGGGTTCTGAGCTTAAAGCTTGATCTCAAGGATGATGGTGAATTTTTAAACCCTAGAACAAATACACATCTAAATGAAATTTGATAGGCTCAGACTGATGGTGTGTACATCATCTTTGTGCAGGTTCATATATTTTTGTCATATTTTAGGACCCGTACTTTTGCTGCCTTACCTGTAAATGCCTATGGACAAGAATTCAACTTTGGCTTCTAGGAAAGATCTAGCACGTTATTTAATAGAAAAAGGGTTTAGCAGCTCTCTCTTTTTTTCTTTTTTTTTTCTTCTTTCCCTAATAAATCAGTCTTTGTATTACTTAGCTGCCATGTTATTATTTGATTTTTAAAGTGCAGAATATGCTTTTAATGGTCTGGTGTTTTGACTAGAGACATTTAAACAATCTAAAACACTCTCAAACAGGAGACAAGGCTTAATCAGCACCTACTGTTGTACAGAGCAGAGAAGGGCTATTAGAATAACGCCCACCTGATTAGAAAGATGTAGTATGAAATAAAACCTAAAAAAATACAAATAAGAAAAACCTAAACAAGCAAAAGAAAATAGAACACGAAGTAAATTGAAAACTGTAATGAGAAAATTAACTTCATAAAAGGGGGCAGAGATAGCAGAGCCTCTTTTAATGAGAATAATTTGTACATATATTTAAACAAAGAATTGCTTTTAAGTGCTTCACAACCTCCCTGGTGCATTGTAGGTACTTGGATGTGATAACGAGTAGCCGCTGGGTGCCACTGTTGAGTTTCAGAGCACTGGGTGAGACAGGGTTTCTGTGGCAGCCAAAATTTGTAGCTGGGGAAGAGTGTGTGGGTAGTAGTTTTGCAACAGAAATAAATTATTTCTGCAGTTTTAGGGTTTGTGAAATAGAACTGCAACCAACATTTTCGTCTTGCTGTTTCACCAGATATTATCATATCTGATAGTAGATCACAGTGGCAGGTCCAACATGCCCCGTTCCCTGCACCTCTGCCTTGCAGAGCAAAAATGATGCTAAATGAGAGATGTGCTAAATAAGAGAGGACTACAAGCTTGCTTTATTGTTCTGAAGCATTTTGTCTCTTACTGCAGCCTTTTGGGCAAGCACATCTAGTCAGGTCTTTCTAAATAACATGTATATTTGTGTAGTACAGTGCTGAAGTACAGGAGACCCCAGTTTTTGTATGGCTTTCCATCCATGATCTTCTTGGTCAGTAGAGTGTAAATATGTTTTGCATGTAGCTTGCCTGTGCCTAGAAAAGCAGGAGGAGTTATGGTGGCTCACAAACTCCCAAATCACAATGAATTTGATTCTAAATAACTTTGCTTTGGGGAGTAAATAATTAGAGCCAGCTGAATCAGAAACATATTTTTGAAAATGGATATAATGTTATCTGAAACAAGATAACATACAAGATTCTTTGTAGGGATAGGCAGTTCATTCTGTCTTGTCCAGAATAACAGTGTTTGCAGTCTGGTTTTTTGGAATAGTTTGGATCATTTGCTTTCAGCCAAAATAAAGAAGAGTTAGGAACGTGTGTGTGATATGTACAGCACACAGAATTAAAGGGAAGTCTACCATGAGCATATTTCAGAGCTGTGGTCTGGGATTTTGATTTCAGGTCCTGATCTAAGGAAATCACTTCAAGAAAATAACTAGTTCTCTTGAATTCACAGGCTTCAAGTTCACACATTTGCCAAGTTTTTTGAAATGAGGCCTCTCACATTGTAATACTTTTGGCAAACATTTTGCTGGTAGCTCTGCTGAGAAATCTGTCAGGCATGAACAAGCTGGGTTTGACCTACCAAAGACTCCCCCTTAGCAGCAAAATAAACTTCTGTCTCAGATTATTAATCAAGAGTTTCCTTTGTGGTGCAGACTTTACCTGGTCAATTGTGCAGCCACATAAACTTTCCAGACAAAGATGTACAGAGAGAGAAGGTGTATTGTAGATTCTGTAAGTTTCCTTCAAGCTTGATTCCTTTCTGCAGGTAGGGAAAACTTCTACTATCTCCTTATAGTAATAACCAAGCATTATTTAAGAAGAAATCTTTTACTGAAAAAAAAATAGCATAAACTTGTCAATTTTTTTCTTTTTCATACCTCTCAATATATAATTTGAAAAAAAAAAAATTGAAGTTCTCCTAATTTTCTATACTGAATTTGAGAATTAGCAAGCCTTTTTTTTTCTTCTTGAACCAGCAGGTGTTTGTGGCAGGATTGCATATTAAATATCAAAACTTGTGAGATTATTTGAGAAGTTAATTAGCAATTTTCATTTTATAGTGTTATAAATAAAATAATGGAATGTCTTCCATGCCTCTTTGTGTTCTGTGGTAGCAGCTGGTGTAGGTGTGTTTCTTCCGCTTCAGCTTTCTGGACAGGTCAGTGCGTAAAGTAATGAGTATGGCTGTGAGGCCTCTGGGCCTTAGATAATAATTTGATTGTTATATGATTGCTGCTTATCCTTGAATGCATGCCAGATGCTTAGGCTGCCTTGCAGTGCAGCTCCTGTCCCAAATACACCCTAAGTCACTGCCCTTGCAGGAGCTCTCCCAGTTTGTGTTGCTGGCACAGCCAGCCCTTGCAAAGACTTAGAACAGGTGACCAGTAAAGCAGAGTCCATAATAAGCTACACAGTTCAAAGTACCCAGGAGTCGTTTTATTCAGGATATAGATTTTGCTGATTACTTCAAGACCTTCACATAAAGAATGGAAATGACTTTTCACAGCGCTCTGTTTTCTATTTTTCTCTCATTTTGTACTGTGGCTGAAATAAAAGATGACTTAAAAAAACCAAAAAAGCCCCTACTAAAGCCCTTCTATTTTTGTCCTCACCAATTTTCAGGCTCAATTACACCCAAATCACAATGTACAATTTTTATCACGACACTTTATTTTTTTTTATGTATTCTAAATTTGCATTCATATTTTGCTATAACCTTGCATAAAATACCTCACTGTGATGCTCTGATTATTTGATTAGTTCACTTTGTAAAGATCTTTGACATTCTTGGTGAAAGTTCCTAGAGAAATTGTAAGTTAAATTTATCAATTCAAGGAAAATCATGTAGGAAAAGAGCAGTAGAGGGACAGAAAATGATGGTGTCATTTGCATGGCTGTTAATGTCAGTATTTTGAAGAATAATGATCATGCAAAAGCAGTGAAATATGTGGTGTACTGCAGTGAGAAAGTTCTGTATTCATTTACTTTTCAGTTGAGTACCCACTTAAACTCTAGCACCAATTTTCACTGTTTACTGATCTGAGGAGTTAAATGTTAATCATGCAGTTGTTACTGAAATATTTTTTTACTACTCCAAATGAATTCATTTCATCCTAGCAGAGGCAATAATTAGTAAAAGAATAAACTTCTAATATAAATCCTTGCACAGAAAGGCTAACTTCAGCATTTAAAGATTTTTTTGTCGTTCTGATGCTACTGTGTGAAGATGAAGGCATGTTTCTGACTCCGTCTAAAACTTCCAAGTGGAACATGATTCAGTCAAAGAAAGTCTGGGATCTGAGCTTCAAAACCCCAATTTTAATCTTTAAGATCTGAGATTAAAATATTATTATATTGGAAAGACTATTCTTAAATGGTCATTTACATCTTGCTTTATTGTGTCATTAAATATGACCCACGTGCCTATCTGTATTGCAGCAGTAAAGTGGAGTTCCCATTTTGATCCATTTATTTAACTCTGTTCTTTGTGTGTCCTTTATAAATTGTCTTTTCCCCGAAAATAATTTGTCAAGGTTATTGGAGATGCATTTCTTTCTCCCAAGTTAAACAAAAAGTCTCCCAAATGCTCTTTTCTGAGACGTAAGCTTTGCTTTTTCGGATGTGTTTGGGTACACCAGGTCTCCAAATGTGAAAAGGAGTAAATGCTTAAGACAAATCACAGAGAGTCTAGTGTACACAGTGATGAAAGCACATTCAATTGGCATCACTTCTTACTAGAACCAAGGGGTTCCTACCCCTTCTGGAGTGGTAAATAACCCTCTGTAGTGGAGACAGAGCAAATCTAACTGAAGTGTGCCCTCAATTTCCTCCCAGCATGAGGGTGGAGGACTTGGCTTCTGCTTCAGCAAACTGCACTTTGCTGTTCTCAAATTTTTTAGTTGTCTTGGTGGAAGTAGGAAAAGTAAACTCTAGATTGAAATATAAGTTCTAGAATGTTGTAGTGCCGTGCTTTAAGGAAACTGGTCTCATCAGGGCTTGTCATTGCAGTAGCAGTGTCACAGTGGGCAGGGATGAGGGCTGGGTCACACACAGCCATGATCTCTGTTCTTGTAGGCTCACTGCACCATAGGGCACTGTTCATCTGCTGAAATAAACCCTAGTGCTGTACAAGCTGGTATAACCACTGACTTTGTCCCAAATAGAGTGTGTCCAATCTTTGAAACAATATAAACTGCAGAAACAGTGGGTTTTATTTTTTTTTCCTTATTTTGGGCAGGTGTTACACAAATGATTACATAAATATAGCTAAAAATAAATATTATCCATAGCTACCTCAGTCCTCAAAGATCAATGGCTATAAAAAACCTGCTACATTTCATCAGCTCTGTAAAAACAGACCATTTCCTGCTGACCTTTAAAGAATTCTTTTTCTTTATTACCTATTACAGGAGGATAAACCCTTTAGATTTTAACAGAAAAAACCCCATAGCATCCGACTTGGTTGGTTTCTGAGGCGCTTGCTGAACTTCACATGAGTTGTTTTTCAAACTGCAGTCACTTAGTAGCAATTGTATGAAACTTAAATACTGTGAAAGCTGCCCTTTTCAGTTATTTACCAGGCTGCTATATTCCTTGGAATACTATTAAGACAAAAGACCCAAGACTCTCCATGATGATGATCTTTCCATAGTCCACAGGTCTCACAGTTTCTTTTTTGCCCAGTTTTTCTCACAGTCACTGACACAGCTGCTCTGTGAGAAATGAGACTTGGTAAGATTCAAGGCAAAGCTTGAACATGTGCACAGGGTGTCTCTGGCTGAGAGGCTTGAGAGAGGACCCTGGCTGAGTGCTGGGAGCTGTAAATCCCAGTGATGTGATGGTGCCCTTGGTTAGTGCTGCTCCCTGGCCAAGTGCAAGGCTGAACGAGTCAAAACAGATTTGAAAGGAGTGCAGTAACTGGCAGGAGCTGATGAAAAGAGACTTCAGCCAGGAGAGACAGGCTTATTTGAGGGGCATCTCCGGTCTCCAGAGGCAGATGAGGTCCTGTGTTGTGCTCAGCCACAGTTATCTAAGCATCCTGTCATGGTTAGATTTCTACATCTTCTAGATGTGCTGTGACATTGCAGTGATGGGGAGGAGATCAGAATTTATTATAGCTTGATAGTCACAGTTCAGCCTCCCCACGGAGGTTGGCACAGTATCTATGCGTGCCTGAAACAAACAGTGTGTGGCAATGGTGGAGAGGGAATTGGAAATGGAGCTCAGTAACTGCTCAGTTACCGAACTGAAAACAGCCCATGTTTCCGCTCATTAATGGATGGCTTGAATGTCCTAAAGAGAAATTATTTCCAAAACAAGGGAGGAGGTAGCTTGAAGTGGATACAATGGTTTCTAGATGTGATTTAGTCCACCCTCTCAATTACTTTTTAATCTGTGTCCAAATTCCCAAGCACCCTACTAATTTGTAGTGGTGTTATTAGCAGGTGGTTGCCAGCAGGCAAATTCTAGGCTGTAAAAAAAATGTTGCCGTTGACAGAAACAGCCCCACAGAGACATATTCATCTGAAACCTGAAGGCAGATTTAGACACTTGAAACATATGGTCTGGTGCTTTTGCCCAAGCCAGGCAACAAAAGAGGACTTACCTAATTAAAGATTTACTTTGTTTTTACTTCATTCACTTTGTCTTTCCATTTTAAAATGATCTGCCCTTTATTCATTCAACAACAGAGGGGTCAAGGCTGAAATCTTAATGAAATTGCTCACTGAGGAAAAAAAAGTACCTGTTTTGCTTGTAAGTGCTGATAGTTCAGGCTCTTAGTCATAGAAGGTTGCACTGAAAGACATCAATGTTATATTATTTTGTTCAGAGTCTGGCCGAATAAGACATGCTTCTTTCTCAGTCCTGTGGTTGCTTCAGTGCTGTCGTCCCTTGAGCTTGGTGGAGTGGGCTCAGGCACAGAATTCTGGTAGTGTTTATATATGATGTGTGTGTATCATTGTTCTTTTGAATTAACAGGTTGTTCCCTCTGGGTTGTACAGGTATTTGGATCCATTTAGCAGTAGGCTTATTCGGCGAAGTAACTCCTTTTCTCAGAGTTAAGTAGGATTTAAATGATGACTATTTAGCAAAATTTTCTTTTGAGTACAGTTGGAT
The DNA here is from genome assembly GCA_013400175.1 of Phainopepla nitens. Classification (NCBI taxonomy): domain Eukaryota; kingdom Metazoa; phylum Chordata; class Aves; order Passeriformes; family Bombycillidae; genus Phainopepla; species Phainopepla nitens. The sequence continues at coordinate 1,422,228 of VXBQ01007751.1, forward strand.
TTGATCAACTGTATTTTCACCTAACTCGTATTTTCCTGTTAGAGTAATACAGATGTGGAAACTGTAGTAAAATTTGTAGAAATATTCCAGTCAGTGTCACCACATTTTCAGTTAAGAACCTTTTCTCTTTTTTTTTTTTCCCTTTGGGATTGAGCATAGCTGTAAATGAGTCTTGGTTTTTGTCAACAGAAATGCAGTAAGAGGTTAATAATATCAATGATGATGTAAGTTAATGCAAACCACAAAATTTAAACTTAGAAAGTTAGAGCTGGTTGGTTTGTTTTTGTGGGTTTTTTTGTTTGTTTTTTTTTTTTTAAGAAATTTTGAACTCCCCATTACTTGGAGCTAAAAAATAGGAAAGAAACACTAGCAGAACTGGCAATATTGCTCTTTAAGGTATTGCATGCTCAGACTATGAGATTGTAAATAAGAAGGATTTGGAGAACTTTAAAGTACATTTTCCAAATCTTCTATAATTACTTCCTTGAGCTTTCATGACAAAAATAAGATGTAAGGTGGGTCCATTCACACAGGATGTATCCTGTTTTGTTGTATGCTTATAACATGTTTAATCCAAACTAGTCATAGCCATACAATACAGTTTGGACACTTAATCCAGTATATGTCACTTTTTCATTTTATTGAATGTCAGTGGGAAAGGGAAATAAACCTTGACAAAATCCTCTTCTCTCACATGTCCATCTTTCCGTGTCTGTTGGGATTATGAAAGGGTGCAGAAATTCCTCTGCAGCAAATTTAGCCAAGCAACAGCATGGGCTCTGTAGGAGCCAGCCTATTCTTATTTTTCTAGAAAAATCTTGAGCTCTGTTGTGTATAACGGGTAGGAAGGAAAAAGCTTTCTGCACCAGGTGGTCTTAAACTCTCAGTTTTGAAAATGGATTTCGTACCCTCTGGAAATTCAGTCATTTTGCATACCAGTGGAGGGAACAAGGAATGTGAACCCGCAAAGATTCCTGTGCAGTGTTCTCTGGGATGAGCAGCTGTGGTCCCTCCCAAGCTCACCCATTCTGGGAGACACCTGGGGCTGAAGCATGGATCTTGCAGCACTTTGTGTTCTCGTGGAGGTAGGATCCATCCACATTCAGAAAATTTGTGCTTTTATTGATTCCCAAAGTAGCTATTTCTGAACACAAAACAAGCTATTTCATGAAAGATTTTTTTCTCCTTAGGTTTTGCTGCCTCTGTTCAGAGGTCACAGCTGTGGAACTAATGTAGGACTTCATGATTCTTTTTGTTTTTAATGAGTTTGGTCCTCGATACTTCTCAGCTAAAAGAAAGGATTCTATCTGCAGTTCAAAATATTGGAAAATTGACTTCTCATTGATTACTTCCTCTCTGTGTTGCAACAGATTCCTTTCTCTTCTTTTTTCATTGAAGTTCAAATTTATTTCCTGGTACCATCATTTCTCCTTCATACATGTTTTCCACCACTTCATTTTCTCTCCCTGAGAAAAATATTCAAGCACATTTTTTTTCTTTTTATTAACAATTCTTATTATCTGCTAAGGTTTATGCCTCCTCATATGCCTAGCCTTTCTGCTCCCTCTTCGACTGCTCTCACTGAAGCTGATTATTCAAACTTGTCCTTCTCTGGACCATAAAATGTCACAGAATCATTCTTTTTGCCATTTGATGCAAAGCTGATTTAATCTGTCAGCTGATATGTGAGCATTAATCTTTTCCTTCTGTGTTTTAACAGGACTGAGTTTATCAAAAACACAGAGAAAATATCAATGTGCTAGGGATCCTAAAGTAAATCATCTTAAATTAGTCTTCTCTTTGAATTTATATTCACTCAGGAAAGCAATTTATTTTGAAGATATGGGATTATTTCATAGCGGTTAAGTATGTTTTCAGCTTTAATTGACATGACAGATCAGTAGTGATCAACTCTCATCAGTGCCTTTTCTTATTAGCAGATTAGACTTTTTGAGTCTTTGACTCCCTCTTGAAATTTCTCTGTATTAGACTTGACTTTCAGGCTAAGGTTTACTTTATGGAATCAGCTGCTTTGGAGGTAGTTGCTGACAGTTTTGGCCTCTGTAAAATTCTTCTCTAAGGGCATTAACAACTAAAACTTCAATTATAACCTTTCAGTGCCTGTTTTCTGTAGTGTCCTCAAAGTGTGATAATGAACAAATCATTTTTCAGTGATTTCCATAGCCCAGTCTGAAGGACTAGTTCTGACATGAGTTCTGGCAGCAGTTTTTCCTGGATGGAAACTCAGTGTGAGAAGAATAATCTAGAACTGGAATAAGATGCATCAAGTAAATGTCTTTTAAATGTTTGTGTAACTGTCAACAGTACTAACTAAACTGCAGTGAGATTTGTTTCATTTTATAGAGCAATAGATGATTTCTAACATGGCTATAAAACAATTATTATTCTATCTTCTCAGCCTTGTACCAGTTTTATGAATTTGTGCAGTACAAAACTCAGAGAAGCTTACTGAAAATAAGAGATTGAGTCCCCTTGTAGTGTTTGCCATTATTGTCTACATGAGTTTATGCAAGTGATTTCTTCTTTATTTCAGTACAGTAGTTCCAATGTGGAGAGCAGGCTTTTTAATGCTGTTATTTTCTCCTGCAGAGATATAAAAGGGTTCATTAATCAGAATTAATTTTATTCAGAATTGAAATTCATTAAAATCTTATAATTCAGATAGAATTGAAAATTTTTGTAATTTCCTGTTAACCTAGCTCCAGTTTCCTTGCTTTAGTTCTCCATCATGAAAACTTTGAGTATTATTTTCAAAGTGCCTCAGTAACTACTTTTTTCTTTCCCCAGACAAGGTCAAAAAATAAGAGCTAGCCAGTCAGGCAGAAGACCTGAGTGATTTTACGTACAAAAATCTGAGGCACCTCTTAATCATGCTAATGTACGAGTAATTACTTGCACATAAGGAAAGTTTTCATAAGTATGTCAGGTGCTATTACATAAAATGATTCATAGAAATCCAGATAAACAATAACTTGATTAAATAGATTTGTAATATTTAAAGGGATTATTCTGCCAGGATGTGGGATCTTCTCTCCAAAAAATGCAGCTTCGGAATCTGTTAATAACATTGATATATAAAAAGTCTGAATACTCATTTCATCTGAAAAGATTTTTGCTATCACATGCATGGACAGTAGAGCAGGGTATTCATTCTCACCTCAGGATATTGTTGCTCTGACTGTAAAATCTATTCCTTGCGTGATTACAGCCCTTTCTGCCCACGGGGAATTACATTTTTCACTTTACCCGTTCATTCCTCCTCGTGCTGAACGAGGTGGGAGTTGCAGAGAAGCACACTGCCGTGGTCCTGTGGCTCTCAGCTGCAGAGAGGGCACTAACCAGTTCCACGTGGGTGCCTTCCCAGGCATCACTGTCTTTTGCAATTAGCTCGCATGGTATCCCTGCGTGTGCCGCATGTGGAATAACTTCTCACGATAAAACCACAGAAGTATAACAGCCACCATCAAATCAGTGGTGTGTTTTATTGATACATCCAAGTGGTAATCAATAGAAACTGATAACAGCAGAAATGGCAGAACAGTCAAATATTTATAGCTTTTGTATCATTGCCAAATATTTATTTCAGGTTGAAACTGAGGATGTTTTAGATGTTCTAAACTTCTGTGGGTCTGCTTGTTGTCAGTGAAGAAGGAAGTTATTCATGCATTTCTTTGGAGTAATTAATTATCCTGAAGTCATTGTTGCTTTTTAGCAGTGTCATGTTGCAGAGGTGCCAAAATGAAATCAGTCCATGTGTAGTGACAGGGATTCGACATCATGAAATCCTTTATTTCTCTTACGTTTGTGGGAGCTGATGGAAAATAATCTTTTGGGAAATTAAACAAACAATGAAACAGGCACCATGAGGTGCATCTCAGGGTGGGATGACTGACATGAAACTCCCATTACTTGCTAGGAAGTCTCTCCCTCTCTGCCTTTTCTCAAAAGGCTGTGAGCATGTTCAGTTGAACGCTGCTTCTAGAAAGTGTAGTAGTTTCATTTTCTTATAAGTAAACTATGATTAGCCCTCTAGCACCAGCCTTAGAGAAATCAATTTAGCATAGTTCCATCATGGTGGTTTCTTGTTTGAACCTATAGTTTATTTAACAAAAGGTAGTGAGGGGTGGTTGTTGACAATTTTGTTTTGCAGAGTAAATTGTGAGCACTTTTTCCGTATAAAGTGTTTTCTTCAAGAAGAAAGAATACAGGATGAAGTATTTCTATGTTTTATTGAAGATGGTGATAGGGTAATATTTCTCATTTGAGTGGTTTTGGAGGTTTTTTTTAATGGATGTTGTGTATGTAAACTTACACACCTGCTGCAGAATTGCAGAAGTCTTTAAATCATTTACAACCATGTCGATGGCTTGCACACCAGAGACATGTTATTCCTTTACACAAGGGATTTTTCTCATTTCTCCAGTCTGTGAGGTATATGCAAGATTTATGTGCTTTCACATTGCTGAGTGTGTCTGTGTGTATATGCATATATGAATATACATAAATATATGTGACAGCTAGTTTAAATTCCAGCTAGAACTGCTGGCGAAAAAGGTGCTGCTTTTGCCATGGGCAAAATGCCAAATTAATATTAACTATGCAACCTGTGTTTGGTGCAATTACCGTGTAATTCTCATCATTCCCAGGCACGCACAGCCCTGCTGCAATGCACAGGAGGCTCAGCTGCCTTGGGTCTGTGGTGAAATTCTAGGGAACCCTTGGAAAAGGGATTCTCCTGATTACTGGGTGTCAGTCTTCCATTGCCAATTTGATTTGCATTTGGTTTTCAGTTAATTTGACTCCAGTAATACAGCACTGCGATAGAGAAATTGCATTTTGCCCAAACCAGCTTCCTAATTTTGCTTTCCTTTCAGAGAAGTTTGTTTTTAAAGTAAGCAAATGATAAGGTGCTCAAGGACAAGCGTAAATGCAGCGTTTTATTTTCTTTCCCTTATTAATGTCATAATTTAGGGCATGTCTACCAGATATTTTAAGGGAATGGAATTCAAGCTGGGCACACAGTTTCTTTTCTTGGCCTGTATATCCATCTGGACATTGCACTGATGTAATGGTTGTATCCTCTACATGGAGGTACCTGAGTTATTTAAATAACCGGGGCTGTTACGCTGTCGCACAACTCCAAAGAAAAACCCAAGGCTGAATGAAAGCGCTGATAAAGATAAAAAATTGGTGTTCAAGTAGTTTAATGAAGAAAATCGGTGCTGGAAAGGAGAAAAGACGCTGGCTCTTGTGACCACATCAGTCCTTCTGCCAGCAGCATTTGCCAGTGAGGTGATTATTTTCTTTGTCTTCTTCTATCCAGATTGATAACTCCGTATTCAGGAATCCACAGATCAACCTGTTTGCTGTTGTCTTATTTTGTGACTCTTTAAAAATCCTTAGAGAGCAAGAATGTCAATAATTCATAACTGGCCTAGGGAAAAAATTGTCAGGATGTTCTCTAGCCCAATATGTAGATGGAACTTCTGAGCTGGAGATTTTTGATTGAAAAAGTTTGTAAGAAAACTGTGAAGTGTGTAAAAGGATTTATTGCTGAGATTTTTTTTCCTCAGAAAGCATTTTAAAATATGACTCTCTTTCCTAAGAAAGGGAGTAAATGACAAAGTATGTTTTCTTTATAGACAATGATAATTTTAGAGTAGCAGTGGAGAATCGCTCTGTTCTGCATTTTCCATTGTGATTCCAGGTTAGTGCTGAGACAGAGAGTAGAGAGCCTCATTCTGCCTAAGGTGATGCCTAAGGTCTTTTGGGAGTTTATGAACAAAATTGCTGCACTGAGAGTGGCTCCTAGCAGGTGATAGGATTAATTGAAATCAGAGTGAGAAAATTCATCGTTAGTTATTTGGGAGTTTATCTGGAAGAGGGAGGTCTCCCACCACTCTTTTCTGCTTAGATAACTCCCTCTGTGTGCTAAATTGGCACTTTTGTGTATCCATACTGCAATTGAAAAGGAATAAAGAGCAGCAAATCTTTCAATGATGTAAATTTGGGGGGTAGGGGGGAGGGAGGAATCCAGCTGTCTGTGACATGATTTTATTTTTTTTTTTCATTTAAGATATGAATAAATATTTTAAAAAGCAATGGAAACATATGAATGCATGCTTGAATTATTGGAAGTGTTTGGGTGGCTGGTTCCTATCCAGCTGTTCTTAGCACGTGATCTCCTGGAACTATTCCAAATGGTTCCCAGCATATTATAAGGATATCACTGGGGCCTGCTGCAGCCGCCTTTAAATTTCATTTATTTACTTCTTAAATTACTGTTTTACAAAAGTCAGCCAACCATGCAACTTCTGGTCAGTCGCAGCTGAAAATGATAGTCCAATGTTTGATTGTGGTTACCACCCTCATTCTAGGTATTTATATTTTTATATTCTTACTGTCTTTCTGTGTATGTCTAATGAGTTGTGGACTGTAGCATGTTTCTGAATATCAGCCTTTATGAAGAAAATATGTTGATACTTTTTCTTGGACCTTTGATACCCTAGAAGCCACAGTGGCACAAAAACCTTATGACATGTGACATTTTAATTTAAATTATATACAGCAGGGCAAATCTGTGTTACTAAAAGATGCAAGAAGTGATGATGTTTGCGTTCTCAAAAAAAAAAAAAACCAGGTTTGTAAATAAAAGGCTCTGTAAAAAGTTGTAGCATTCTTGGGAATCTTTTCAAGATTGTCTGGGCTTATTGTTATTTACTTTAAAGGTGGTCTGAGAAATTATCTTACAGCCCCAAAATAGTGTGCATTTCTGAGCTTCTATACCTGTGTATTCATACTGAAACCAGCTGCACTGAGTTAGTTCACAAGATATAAAATACTTTGCGTAGCTTAAATTTGTATGTTTTAGGCCTGGTGACATTATCTCGATCCGTTTACAATCAATCAAGTTTTTCAATCTATACACCTAGTATTTCATTTAAAACAAGTAAACATGACTTTTTCTTTTTTTACATTAAGAAAAAGAAACGGTTACTGAGTAAGCACTAGAAAGTGACTGAGCTTAGACTACAATGACGATAATTTTTTGGTTTACCTGTCCCTATTAAAATCATAGGTTATTCTTCTGAAAGAAAATTCAGAAATAAGTAAGGAAATAGCTGTGAACTCCAATCCACTGAAGTCTAGAATACAGTGCACCTAGAGCCTGGATTAAGTCTAAGTCCTGGATATATGACTTTAATTATGCTGAGGCCTTGTGATTAACAGGGGTCTTGTGCATCTTCTCTGAAGCAGTGGGAAGCTCCCTTCTGTATAAATGTGTGCAGTGCCTTTCTCAGGATAAGTGGGTTCTGGACACATTTGCATTAAGTTTTGAGAATTTTAGGGGGCTTTGGAGTTGTTTCTTTCATCAGGGAAACTGTAGTTTGTCCAGTAGGGAGTTGGGATAGAGTTCATAATTAGGAAAATGTTTTGTGATATAAGGGGTGTTACTCATCCAAAAATTTCCAAAAATCACTTTAATTTTGATGTGGGAGTGCTTCTATTGAAAGTTCACACTGAAAGTTGGATATGGTTGACTGCTTCTTTAGAGCAAGAAAATAAGCTCAGAGTGTGACAAGATCATCCTCTGAAGCCAAGTTCCAGTTCCATTAACTGCTAGACCTTCACATATTAGACCTCTGAAAATAAGGACTAATAATTCAGATGGATGAAAACGGTGTTTCTTTTGTGATTTAAATAAATAATTTTCGAACCATCATTTTGGGACCTTCAGTGTAATTCTATAATTAAAATACATATATAATTCCTACAGGCTCTATCACTAAGAAATATTTTCGGGGCTGTAAATATCCACATCATTATAAAAATTCAGGTTTTGGCTTTGAAACAGTTAAACAGTTACAGGATTTTAAAAAAATAGCTGGATTTTATGAATGTCTTGGAAAAATCATCTCATCTTACTCGTCTGAAGTTATTTGTTATGTTGCACAGTACAACATCTGTTCAGAGTTTTAAAATGGAGATGACAGCAGTCCTCTTCTGCTGGAGCATCCACAGGAGTACTGAACTGCCCCAGGATCTGTGTTTATAGAACATAGGCTGCATAAAATGCAGAAGATTAGGAAGATGCAGAGGGAGTTGAAACTGTAGACAGCAACATATTTCATGTATGTTTTATTTATAGTTGTGAAACCTGTGTTTACTGAGAGATCAAGTAGGTGCACAAATAGGCAAACAAAAGTAATGAAGTGCCAAACAACTAGAACAGTGCTAGCATAAAAAGAGAAGAAAATCAGAGTGAGTCTTGTGTTCTCTCTAGTTGTAGTTTTCTTCTTTGGCTTATGGAGAGGGCCCTGTCTCACACCAAGTAGGAAGGGAGCCTGATCCACCCTGCAGCACGTAGGAAAATTGCAATTATTGAGAGTGGTGTGAGTGCTCAGCCTCCCAGCACAGTGGGAGATGACATTAAAATCAGACCATAGCTCTGGTGATGCTGTCTGCATCTTAGCGTTTTGGTAGGATTCCCAAAACTTGATATTCCCACGAGAGGTGTGGGTTCACAGTATACTTTAATTTTTATACTTCGTTCTACCTAAAGAGATTTGTCCCTGTGATCTGCAGGCTCTTCAGGTTAAATACAGTGCTCTTGGTGTGCCAAAATGTCGAGGTGGCCATAGCCTGAATTCTGCTTCAGAGTAGCCTGAGTAGCCTTGGCCTGAGCTGCTTCCTCTCAGGAAGATCTTGCCAGGCTGCTTGTCAGGAAAGCTGAGAGTGAAGAACTGGTTTCACTCAGGAGGCCTTGCACTGGTAAGTACAGCTCAGCTGGGCACGTTTCCTCTCTGCAGTAGCAACAAAATTTTATCGTCTCAGCAGATGGCCAGAAATCCTGAACCACTGATTTAATTAACTGAAATCCCACCACCAGACAGCAGCTCTTGTGACTGCATCTGGAAGTAGAGCAGAATGCTTAAGAGGCAATATTGTCCTTCTAAAATTGAATTAGGCAAAACTTGGGACATCTATGGATTATGTAAATATTTGTGGTGGGTTGGAGAGGAAAGAGTAAGTGCTAAACTGATAAGGGGGTGAGAGTTCAAAAAGTCTTTTGAGAGCACTGCTGTTTGTCCTCCTGAAGATAAGTAAGGTTGTGCTGAGTTTTTGGTAGTCTCAGCTGCAGTGGCTGGAAGTCAGCTTGAGTTTTAGAAGTTTTTCAAGTGTGGTAGGGAGATGGGCATGAAAAAACAGATGGTGGGTTTAAACCATGTGCTACTTTCACTACGTTAGCATTCGATTGCTAAGCAAGCTTCAGTTTGGCAGAAAAGAGCAGTTGATCCCAGTTGCCTGTTAGTCCTGCTGTGAGTGGGTGAGCTGGGGGTGTAGGAGCCTAGATAAAACCCAGGTGCCATCACACACCATCCACATGTATCCACAGACCCTCTCCTGTGAATGGAAACAGCAGAAAGCATCCTCTCCTGCTGGGAATACAGGAGCAGTAGAAAGGCTATGCAGTGAATGTGATCCCCCTGTTCCACTAAGATAATGATTGCATTCTGGCTGGACACCAAGGGGGAGGTGAGAAAAGCTACAGCTCTTCATTAAAAGAGAAGTCTTGAGACTAATTCTTATTTTCATTTCCATGTCCTGTGTGCATGTTCCTTCTTCCCAAGGAAGGCCTAAGGCTTGGATAAGCTCAGTTATACACAGTGAACTTGAGAAGTGGTTTTCTGCTGTACTTTCATTGTAATCTATCTAGTGCTGCTTCCCTTTTATGAATCATCAAAGGCCCTCCTTTTTCTGAAATCCTCAGCTCCATATACAGAGGTAGCAGGAACATGCAGAAAGACTGTGGGTGACTGTTGAAATAAATGTCTTGAGGAAGAATTCAATAAGCCTCTGACAGAGGTGGTTTAAAAAAATAGGTGTAATGTCTTACAAATGCTTTTATTGTACTGATGGGTTTGGTACTTGCTTTCCAGTAGTGAATTAGTACAGATCACATCAGCTAAACTCAAGAAAAATGGCTTGTTTTTTACAACCATCTGCTTAGCTGTAAATTGCTTTCTCCAAGCTGTATGCAGTCTTTTGCTTTGCCTGTCCCTGCTTTAGCTCATGCTTCCTATTTTTTATCTCCTCAGGGTGCAATTTGCTGTATCAATCAAAATAGGATAAAAAGATCAAAAATCCTCAAATGTTTTTATATAAAAGGGGGAAAAATGGAACTAATATAATCAACTCATACATGGCATTTCATTTTTGTCATTTATTTGTTGTATTATGACTCTTAAGTGAGGTGAGTTACATTGAAGGCAATGGTGATGAAACCAGACATCCTCAAGCTCTGGGGCATGGAGAGGAGAAAGCTATATATACATATACATATATACACACACACACACACATACATAGAGACAGAGATGCTAGATTTCTTTCATAAGTAAAGGAACCTCTGTGATTGATTTCCATGATTCATGTGAGCACTTCACTTGCAAAGCAGAGGATGATTTTTTTCTGATATGGAAAATTTTTTTTTTTCTTCTCATCTGCGTCTCATGACGCTGAATGATTGTTAACAGTTATGCTAAGATTGAGGAAATATGCTTGGCTTTGGTAAAGTTTGCTTCTCTAGAACTGATTTAATTTTTGGAGATTTTGATCTGGGTTGGGTGAGGAGGGGATGGTGTGGGGTTTGGTTTTTTGTTTGTTTTTACAGTGGGAACTCTTGTAATTGTCAGAGAAATAATGCTTTCATTGATCAGAGAATTGTTAAGGTAGGAAGACACCTCTACAGACCATGTGCTCCAGCCCCTGCTTAAGCAGATCAGTTACTTCAGGCTCTTCAGGACTTTCCGCCTGAGTTTTGAGTATTTCAAATGATGGATAGTCCTGGCAACCTGTTGCAATCTTCTGCCACCATCACTGCAAACTCGAAATGTTTAGATGTAGTCCCCTGTACTTCAGTGTGGTTTCATTGTCTTCTCACTGGGTAACACTGAGAATAATTTATTTCTTTGTTCTGTAGTGTCTACCCTCCCTCCCTGGCACTTCTGCACACCTATAAAATCCCTCTTGAGCCTTGTCTTGGAGCTCAGTCATCTCTCAGCCTCTGCTCATCCCAGACACCCCAGTGTTTTTAGTCAGCAAAGAGCTGCTCTGTGCCAGAGTGGTGCTGTTGGTGAGATTCCATACGGGACACTCTTCCAAGAGTTGCACTTCTGGGTTGATCTGAGCCGTGCAGGTGATGGTGACACTCGGAGCTCGTGCTGCTCCTGAGATGGCTGCTCAGCCTGTGGAGCAGAGGAGGAGAAGAACTAATCCAGTTTGCAAGTACAAGGTGGGGGAAGAGCTCCAGACCTGCTACCAGGGATTCTCTTTCCCAGACTGTGATGAAAGCAAACTACAGGACGTGGAGGGAAAGGAGAGAGAAAGGCCTGGGGCCTTACCAAAAGGTGCTGAGGAGAGCAGTTCTTCCCTGACACACCCATGTCACTTAACTACTTCACTGATTCCCTGTCATAGCACTCTGGGTTATTAACAGTGGTAGATATGCAAAACTCCTCTAATTACCTGAAACTTTTTTTCCTGGCTCAAGTAGATTTTGAAGTTTCAAAGGAAAAAAAAAAATCAGGATTGATGGATTTAATTTTCTGTGATATGGTTCTAGAGACAGAAGCCTTTAAATTAAATTGTAAGTCTTGGCCGATTCAGTTTGTTTAAATAAGGCATAATTTTATATTTAATATCTGGGAAAACCATTTTTTATGAAGCCAAGAAGATATTTTTGTAGATGATGAAGATGAACAATTTTGTTGGGTTTATGATTACCATCAAAAGATGAGACTCTTGAAAAGCATTGTTTGGAATACGAAAAATATTTTTACCTGTCTGCATGCTAAAATTAATGCAGATATACTTATTTCTATTATTTTTGTGTAGTAGACATATGCTTTGTGATATAAGACATGCACTCCGAAATCAGTGGAATAATGCCAATTTCCTAATTTAGAAGCCAAGATGGGTTTAAATTTCTTGATTGTTTGGATTTTTTTGGTTTTGGTTTGTTTTTTTTTTTTTCCTTTTGTGTTTGGTTTTTGTTTGTTTGTTTTTGTTTGTTTAGGTTTAGGTTTTTTTTTCATTTTTTTCCTCCTCAGCATTTAGCTGGTAGTAAGCTAGAGTTAAGTGATAAAGCCAGGAGCTGACATGTCAAAATTGCTAAGTAATTAGTAAGTATAAGTAATTAATGTTATGCTTTACATTAGATCATATTAACCTGGGACTTCAAAATGCAGATTTCTAGCTCACTTGTAGCTGGACTTTTGCCCCAGAGATACCTGCTTTCGTTCAGTTTTTTAACTCCAGAGAAATAACAGAAACAAGTTAATGTGAACATGGATTTTAAACCCATGGATTTAAATCAATAGGGCAATCTTTAAGAAGTTCAATAATTGTATAAAAGAAAAGGACAGCAGTATGCATCTTCCTTAACGTTATTTTTAAGACTTGAGATGTTTAGTCCTTGTGCTAACTTCAAGTTGGTAACACAGCTGTATTAATCTCTAATGCATGAGGGTCCATTAAAAAATATTATATCAAATCAAATGAAACCATTTCACTGTAAGTCCCATGTGAATGCTTGCAGATTGTTTAGCACTGAAATTGAAAGCAGTACCAAGTTTAGGTGCAGGTGATGTTTCATTCTTTATGCATCTTGAACTCAGGGTTGTATGACGTAAATTAAGAGTATTTTCAACTGCAAGTACATTATGGTGGTTATCTTAACAGTTTCTTTCAAATATTAGCCAGATATTTTGAGAAATTTTCTTCCCCACCAAGCACTTGGTAGGACCATATTTGGGCTGGAGAACTGTGGGTTTCATCTCTTCAAGTGGATGTAATAAGGCATTATTTTGTTACCTAATCTTACTTTTTCTCTGTGGAATGGAATAGTTCTAAACCAGGTTTTATGCTCTTTCCATTTTTCAAAATGCAAGTATTGTTTTGTATGAAAATTATACTGTAAATCATCTGAGCAGGATAAAATCCAAATTTAATTTACCATGTAGATCATTTAAGTAGCGGAGGGGAGTGAAGGAGCAAAAACTTCTGAAAGGAAGAGCCAATATATTTCCGCAATAAGCAAAACATGATGAGGATATTTTTCAGAGCTGTTCTCTTCTGTTTAAAAACACACTGAATTGGTAAAAATGAATAAAATTAATGAGTGTCTCATTTCTAATAAATGTGAAAGGCAGTAAAGACAACCAAGAAGGAAAAGGTTATTTGGTATTATTGGAAAAAGCAAGACTGGTAATTTTTTATTTTCTGATCTATGTACTGACATTTAAAGGAACTTACTACATACAGCTGGGGAAAAAAAATCTCTTTAGAGGCATAGGTAAACGTATAATGATAATGAGTTTATAGAGTAATTACTCCAGTCATAGTATAAATATTTTCATATATCAATTCCATGCACAAAAGTGAGACAAACTGTTTCACTGCAGGGCTGGTCTGATTTTGAACAATCAATTTCTATATAAATATAATTATTTAGCTGCGTAGTTATGAGGAGAGAAATGCCAGTAAATAGCAGCAGTGTGAAAATATCAAGGGTGGCAATATTTTGTAGTCTGTAACAAAGGGGATGACCAAATGTCCAGGATAACCTTAGATGAGATAACTTCATTTAATCCTAATAAAATAACTGTTGCATCATGGAACACACCTTGGGCTGCCAAATTTTACCAAAAAGCACAGTAAGCTTGTGAGTAGTAATCTCTGTTGAGCTGTCTCCCTCTGTGCCATGGTATAAACAGTATTTGAATAAGCTACTATAGCATTACACTGAAACAACAATACCTTTAGTTTCTGAGATGTTTAGAGCAAGGTATCAAGAAAGGTAGAGAGATGAGACTGAAGTGTGTAGTCAGTGAATTTTCTGACAGTGAAATATAACTAACCTGTATATCATAAAGACATTAGTGCTGTCTGTCTGAGAAGTTGAAGGCTGGGTCAAATGCAGAACTGTTGGTTTCAAAGTGCTTTTGGGCACTCAGCTGGCAATTGTACCTGCAGAAGCTCCTACCTGTTCTGTTTGCAGGTCTGTTGTTGGGATGCTCTGTTCCAGAGGCAGCCCTGAAAGTTCTGGTTTGCTGAGTGCATTCCTCAATAGTCAAAAGAGTCAAACTCGTCAAGCTGAGCATGTCTGAATAGTGTCCCTGTCCTGGCCTTGGCATGGCTGTGGTTTGGCTGATAGCCACCATCCAGCCTCAGAGGTCGTTGACACAAGGCTGTCCTCCCGACTTGCTGGTCATGGTTTAACCCTGGACTGTTGCACCTTGAAGCTGCTCCTTCTCCACAGTGATGGGATGGGAATTGAAAGGGTAAGAGGGAGAAAACTTGTAGGTGGAAGAAAAGCAGGAGATGGCTGAGGAAGACAGACATCATCACTCCAAATGTCACCCTCTTCCTTCTTCTCGCAGCTTTTTCGTGTTGGTGAACATGACACCATGTGGTATGGTCCCTGAGCTGATTGGGGGCCAGCTGTCCTGGCTGTGTCCTCTCCCAACTCCTTGTGCACCCCCAGCCTCCTCAGTGGTGGGGCAGCGCTGGAAGCAGGAAAGGCCTGTGCAGACACTGCTCAGCAGTAAGGAAAACATCCCTGGATTATCAACACTGCTTCCAGCACAAATCCAAAATGTAGCTCTCCAGTAGCTACTATGAACAAAATGAACTCTACTCCAGCCAAAGCCAGCAGTTTCTATTCTGTATATCTTATTTCTAGAAAGGGGCTCGTATCCTGCATGACAGTGGATGGAAATGCCAAGATTTGCTTTGTTGTTACTTGGTATATTAATATTTTAGAAGCTCAATCTAAAAAAGAAGATTAGAATATCCTAATTTTCCTTGTAATCAATGTTTAATGCATGTTTCATTAACATATCTTCACTTGATAAAAATTCTCAGTATTTTTTCTCTGAAGAAAAGCATAATGAAAAAGTGAGCTTGGCAATGCACATCTGCTTTCTGCAGAAAATGTCAAAGGTATATTTATTTTACTACCCGAATGGCTTTAGTGTTTACCCTGCCATTATTGCGTGTCTCTTGATAATTTCACCTCACAATATTCCAGCCACAGGGAAGGCTGTGCTGATCTTATGACGCTGATATTCCAGCAGCACTGGGAGGGATGATGCTGTTGAGTAAGAGGCTGAAGGTCACACAGGAGGACAGTGGGGTGGCTCCTGGAGCAGAGCTGC
This sequence comes from Phainopepla nitens, assembly GCA_013400175.1. Taxonomy (NCBI): domain Eukaryota; kingdom Metazoa; phylum Chordata; class Aves; order Passeriformes; family Bombycillidae; genus Phainopepla; species Phainopepla nitens. The sequence goes on from VXBQ01007751.1 coordinate 1,437,470, forward strand.
TGAGCAGGCAACCTCTGCTTTTTTCCCTATAAAGGTTTTAGTCTTTAGAAATTAGTTCCTTTGAAATAAGAATGAATACAATCACAATGACCTGTTCTGCTCCTTTTGTGTGTGTGTGATGGGAAGGATTTGGTAGCACTGTCTACAGGCAGTGTGAACTCTCCTGCCTTTCTTTCACCTGAATTCAGAAGAGAATTATCAGGACTGCATAGCTGAGTTCAGTTCAGTTGATTTTTGATTAGGAATTCAAGAGAAACAAATGTATTCGTCAAACTTCATAGGGATGTCTTGTCAGAGACTAATTCTAATCCACAAAATGAGCTTAAATGGGATATAATGATTTTCCTGATTGTTGCTTTCTGCTGCCATTATTTTGAAAATGGAATCAAGCAAGAGTCTTGTATGTATGACCAGTATGTTCTGGCAGCAAGCTTGTCAGATCTGTGCTACCTATTGCAGTTACTGTTATTTCATAATATTCCAATCCTCAAAGTTCTTTTTTGTTGGGCTTGGCAGGTGGTGGCAGAGCATGGGTGGCTTCTCGTGCAACTGCCTACTTTGACAAAAAGTATCGAGAAGAGATTAAAATTGTTCATTCAAATGTAGTAGGTCCTCTTGTGAACTCTGTTCTTTTCTGTACATGATTTTATCTTATATAGGAAATAACCACATTTCTAGTTTTCCATTGGAAAAAAGTTTCCATTTTGCACAAATAAATAATAATGTCACTGGTGGGTCAGGTAGCATCTGTAGTCAAGGGGTATCTCCTGCAGCTTATACACACCCTATAGTTTGAAACATGCTCATCCAAACCCTACTAAATTATAAATACTTTAGTTGGTGAAACTTGATTAGGTTGTATTAATAACTTGTGGACAAAACCACTGGACTCCCTAGTGTCAAGTAGTACTTTTTTATATACAAATTCCTTTTTATGGCATAGGTTCTTTTAAGTCAAACAAGAAACTCATTCAGAAGACTAAATCTGTATAGTGATAGATATGCCATAATGTCATCACAATATATAGTTTTCCCTTCAGAAAAAAAATATTTTACACAAGACTAAAACTTCCTGTTTAATAGGGCAACTTTAAAGGTTTTTAGTTTTTTAGTCAGCAATTTTAGAGATGTCCAGAGAATGGCCTGTTCGAATTTTAAAACTATTCATCCTTTGGGTTCTAAATGATATTTAATATGCTAAGGAAGGGTTATTCTGCAGAAGGGTCCTGTATTTGAACTTTGGTAGGCAATTACACTGCATGTCAAATTGTTCTTATCTCTAAAATGCGCTGTGTGCAGACCATAAAAAATACAGTAGCAGAGGCATGTTTATCTCCTGCCATAAAGTCAGAGGGCATCCTTTGTGTAGACCATCTGGTAGTAGTTAAGGATATTTTAACTGACACCCCTAAGTGGCTCCAATTATTTTTTTCAAACCAGGTATAAAAACAGGTACAAAGCACATAGCTCGCTGAATGACTGAGGGGTTTTGAGTTCCTGGCAGAGGCACTCTGTCTCTGTAGGTAAGCAACTGGCTGGATGTGACCTTGAGCTTTTTAGGAGAGGAGCCTGTGACAAGCAGTATTCAATGTAGATATTGATATTAGACAAGTGTCTGAATTCCTGTGTGTATTTTAAATTTTGCCAAAAAAATTATACAGAAAGTTTTGCTGCGGTTTGAAAAATGGTCTTGATTCTGCAGGGCCAGGTAGGAAATCTTGCATGCCTTTGCCATGATAAGCAAAGGATCCATTGTGCCTCTAGCTTGGGCTTGAAACAAAACATTTAATTTCTCTGAGTATTTTCTTTGTCTTACTTTTGAATTGAGAAATATTCAATGTGATAAAGTGAAAAATGTGTTTGACAGTTTTTGAAAAAAGTCCAAGGCTCTGTTACTTTTATTAAGTAGCTGGAAGCAAAAGATTTTAATGTTGGGCTTGTAATATTTATGGGGAGGAAAGTAGGAAGAGACACATCCAGCAAACCTGTGAAGCCACTTAGGAGCGAGTTTGCACCTCTCCTTACAATTACCTCATTTGTTGTTGTAATTGCCATCTTTAACAAATGGCCTCTTGAAGGGCACCAAACACCATGATAGCAAATATAAATCTTACATTTTTTAGTCCTTCTTTTATTGATTTCTTAGATTTTTTTTTTCTACCTAAGTCCAGTCCCTGGCAGATATTTTCAAGAAGGGTTTTGAAGGGTTTTTATTTATAAAGATGGTAATCTTGGTCAGGCATAATATAAAGCAAGGGTTTCATTTTATTTTCAGCTATTAAATGTGGCTTTCATCTGTGCCTTAGCTGTGTGAGGCTTTGAATATGGAATGAAATCACTTTCTATTTATTCAAAATCTTTCTCATGGCTAATGACTGCTGTACATAATGAAAGACTATATTCATTTATCATCCGTAGTAAATCATTGATCGCAGAGGTATCTTGTGGGAAAACCTCATCAAAGCTTTTCGGTTTTGCTGGTTGGTTAAACTCAAAACAGCAAAGAAATTATTACTCAGTTAGTTGGTTAAACATTTGGTTTATTGGGTGATACTCACAGACTGTTTCTAAGGTTTATTGGGGTTTACAGATGAAAGTTTGTTGTTAAGGAGATGAAGGCAGATGGCAAAGGTAATTCTTACCCCTTGAAAAGCACAAAGCCCATGTATATTAGTGTGAACTGTTTATCTACATGTGGATATGCCACAAATGAATCTGATACCAAGTAACTATCAATAATATATATCTTTGGCTACAAAACCTAACCAGAGTTTTAAGTGAATTTGGTAGTCTGGAACCGTTATGTAACAATTCTGCTTAGGCTATGTGCATTGATTTAAAAAAAATTAAGCTTTCTTCTGCCTTTCTCTTTTTGTAAGGGAACACCTTCAAGCTAAAGAAAATTGGTCTGTTGTTGAGGAAAGGGAAATTATCATTAGTTCAGGTACTGTCATAAGTCTGGATAGCTTGAATGGCTTTACTAACATATCTTGTTAATTTTATTGCTTCTTATGGCCTACCTTTTAGGAAAGACAGAGAAGGCAAATCATCTATATCAGGTGAGGAATGATAATTCAGTAGTTCCAGCATAATTATGGATGAGGCATTTAAGTCAAATCCACATAACTCCTTTTCAAATGTTAAAAGCCTCATTTAGTTCAGTGGTTCCTACAGAGGATTTACTAAGGTGTCCCCATTTAGCTTCTCCAAGGCTAAAGGATCATGAAATGCTGGAGTCAACAAATTAGCCGAAAGGTTTTTTTTACCTAAATCTGGGCAATGTCTCAGGTTTTGTAGCTGTGACCTCTACTCTTTATGCCATCTACTCCGAGAGCATAAGAGTCCTCCCCTGTTTCAGAAAGCTGCACTGACAATTACATACTGAAAAAATACAGTGAATTGTACCAATCATAAGTAAAAATTTTTAAAACTCTGTCTGTAATTTCTCTGTGATGTTAGAGTGGTTCAGCTGGCCTGGTTCTACAGAAAATAATGTAAAAAAAAACCCTTTCTTTACTATTATTTGTCTACCTTTTCAAGATAATTTCCTTTCTGATTATTTGCTCTACTTTTTTTTAATAGCTACAACATTTTTAAAGAAAACAGACAAGTGGTTTAGTTTTCTGTTTTCCTTTTAAAGTTAATGCTATCAATTCTGTAAGAATTGTACTATTTCTTTAAGGAAAGAAAAAGAAAAGGCAAATACATATCTTAATTCAATCATGTAATAAATTGCAACGCCTAAACAAAATAAAGTATGTTCAAACCCTGGTATGAAACCTTTATTATATGGTAAGTAGCCTCTCTGTTGTGGGGATTATCTAAAATTAACTTTTCTGAAGGGAGAAAAGAAAGGAAAATAGGAGGAGGGTGAGTGTCCTGGGTTATTGTTCAGGCCTTCCCATCTGAAGGGATTCATGAGTATGTTCAAGAAGCACTATGTCTTTAGCCAGTTCCTTATTGCATCCCCAGTTTGTTCTTTTTAATGCCATGCATTCATTTTATTTTAATTTGTTGTATTTTTATGTGTTTATATTGAATCCAGTTTAATTTTAGGTAGTAGGTTATATGTTGTGCGCAGCACAGACGGTAAGGGGTAGAACTTCAAGAAAGGAGCAGTCCTTCTCAGAATAGATAACACTCACATGACCAGGACATTGCTGCAATACAGAAAACCTGACTTCAAATTCTAATGCTTCATTTTCACATGAAAAACTGAATGTGAGTCTCGCACCTCAGGTGAGTGCCTGACCAACAGACTGCAGTCCATTGATTTTTATGAAGGGTTCATTTTCTCCCTGGCTTTGAGCACAGCGTTCTCTCTCGTGTTTTGCTGGCCTGATCTGTGGAACCAAGGAAGCTTCTTTCCTACATAGGCTGGCTGTATGTGTTAAATGACAAGATATCCTGTCTGACTCTCATGTTAAGATTAATTTTTCTTCCTTTGTGAATAAAATCTTCACCTAATAACAATCTCAATAATAAATATAAATTTCTGTGTATTCCACTTAAGGTCATTCTTGTTGCTAGCCCAGAAATCTGTATTTAGCTTACCTGCAGAGCAAAGGAATTATTTTTCATTGTTTATGGCGTATTTCAGGCTAGATTGTGGGACAGCCCAATGGCCTGTATAATGTCATAGCTTGCTATCATAGATTTATTGTACAGCTCTCTGACCCAGGATAAAAAAAGTATTGTATTCTCTTTGTGAAAATAAATACCTGATCAAAATTTATTATGGATCATTAGAATATTTCTTTATCATGATCTTATTTCTGTCTTAGAGAATAAATAAGAGCTGCAGTATGTTCTCTTATTGGCATCTGAATGCCAGTACAGTGGATATAATGGCGTCAGGAGAAAATAATTTGCAACTGACCCACGGAGATGGATCATTCTAATTAAAATCATTTTTGAGACTGCCAATTTGCAGTTTTACAAGGGGGAAGGAAATGTGTGCTGATTTGGAGTCACTGCAAAAATTAAATTTCATTTTTCATAGGTACTATTAATTCCATCTTTCAAATTGGATTACTCCTGTTTATGAGACTAGAATCAGATTATAGATTCATATAAGTTAATCTTTTGGGCACTGCACTATTAATACCTTTTTTTTTTTTAATGTCACAAATCACCTTTGGCCTAGGGCATGCTTGTTTTCCTGATGTATAGTCCTCCAGCTTTTTCTTCTGATGTAATCTGTCCTTGAGTTGCCAACTGTCATTTTCAAAATTTTCTTTTGAGATGACCTCATATATTTTATGTTTGCCAAATTCTGGACTTTGTGCAGAGAAACTATTTTCTGCATACTTCTTCACATGGTCAGAGGCAATGTGGTCACCACACTTGGGGAAAAAGAGTTGTTTCCATTTCAGATGGATGGATATCACAGAGAAGGAGGAAGGGGCTGGGGGATCAGTGTTGCCATCTTTTGTAGCCTCTGCAGTTTGCTGGTGCCACCCTCTCCTGCCTTCTCTACGTTGCTGTCCCTTGACACGAAAATATTTAGGCTTAATAGGGATGTGGAGCTCTGTATGGAAGTGTTTGGGGAAAATGTAAATCCTGATAATACTGGCTTCTTGGCCATAAGTTTTATGTCCTACCCTAAGCCTTCAAAGAGGGTTCTCTTTCTTCCCTTTCTGCTGTCTTAAATCTATTTTATTCTTCATCTTTGTTTATTGTGCAATTTGCCCCACCTTCACCACCATTCACCTAATTTTTTCAAATGTATCCAACCTGAAACCAAGGAAATTGGAGCGCTGTGTTAGTCTTACGAGTGACGCGGTCATCTATTTCAAATCTCCCTTGGCTCCATAAGGTTGTACAAGAAACAGCTCTGGAAAATGTCCACAGAAAGTGTCTGTGATTTCTTTTACTAGGGCATACATGTATTGGTACTATTTAAAATCAGCAAAAAAAGGAAAGACTGAGTAAAGTCTCAAACTTACTTTTTAATACTTAGGTGCAAATGTGCTTAAGTAGAAAGGAAAAAAACCTTCTCACGACGAATGAGAGATGTGTTTCTGTGTGTATGTTTTCACACAGAGGTCATTGTGGCTGACTTCACTAAGTGCTATGCACAATGCAGTTTGTTAGTGATGACCTTAAAAAATCATCTGGGAAAGTACATTGCCAAAAAAAGATGTGAAAAAGACATGATGAAATAATCTTAGTTAAATTTAGCACTTATGAGGTAGGGATATGCTGTTTGCAAGCATTTTAGCAGCTGCAGATTAGCTTTACCTGTGCTTCTCTTTTCATACCATTTAATCAGAAGGATTTAAATAATTCCATTCATACAGTACAATCTTGTTGATATTTTTGGTCTAGAGCCTAGACAGACACACTCATTTGGGTGAAAATCTGAATGCAAAATAGAGAATTCTCTTTTCATATTTATTTTGCAGAGAGACTGCAATTAACACCATTTTTAGACCCCTTTGCCATGATGTGCACTTAAGCCCAAGCCTGCTGATACAGAGCAGTGCTTCAGCAGAGGAGCCATTCCTGGTACTGGAATGGAACTTGAGTTTTCTTTTCCAGCCTTTGCTGCAGGGGTCCCACATGCAGATCAGAGGTTTTGCTTCACTACAAGCAATATCTTATCCAAGGTGGTTTTTTTTTCTTTTTTTTTTTTACAGTATCTCTAATAAACATTTGTTTGTCTCAGAATCTAGTTATCGTTTCTAAAACCATGAGGTGCATCTAAGCATTTCTCAAGGTTTCTCTGATAACTCATGGCTTTTTCAATGCATCCACAAATATGTGTTTGATCATTCACACTGTATATGGCAATATTGAGTGACCTCATTTGGACTTTCCTGAACTTCTGTGTGTCACCACAGTGCTGCTTTAATAGGGTTTTCTGTGGTGGGTTGTTGTGCTTTCTTCCTTAGAGGTGTGATACCAATGAGCATGTGTACATATCACATCTGTCTATTTAGAGCACATGGCAGATGCTTTAGCTAAGATTATGGGTTGCCACATCATGATCAACTTTTATGTTGTAGCTTTATAACTGTCAAGTGTATATTCTGCAAAGCTTAATGACATAACATGCAAAAGTTTGAACTCGGGTGTCATAATGGCAGAACAATATTGCTATTATTTGCTTTCATGGATTTAAAAAAGAATTTGTTAGGGAAACTGGAAGATTTTTATCTTTGCTGAAAAACTTAATGCAGTTAAAAAACCAAGCTATGTTTGGCCTTCAAGTCGTAGAATCACTGAGGTTGAAAAAGCCTTCTAGGATCAGTAAGTCCAACTGTTAACCCAAACTCATGTCTAAACCATGTCCCTCAGCACCACATCTACACAGCTTTTAAATATCTCCTGGGATTCTGACTCCACCACTTCCTGTGGCAACCTGTTCCAGTGCCTAACCACTGTTCCAGTGAAGAATATTTTCCTAGTAACTAATCTAAACCTTCCTTGGTCCAGTTTGCGGCTATTCCCTTTCATCCTGTCATTTCTTACCTGGGAGAAGAGACCAACCCCCACCTCACTACACCCTCCTTTGAGGTACTTGTAGAGAGCAGTAAGGTCCCTCCTGAACCTCCTTTTCTCTGGGCTAAACCACCCCAGTTTCCTCAGCCACTCCTCATTTGTGCTCCACTCCCTTCACCAGCTCTGTTGCCCTTCTCTGGACTCGCTCCAGCACCTCAAAGTCCCTCTTGTATTGAGGACCACAGAATTAGATACAAGATTCAAGGTGCAGTCTCACCATAGTAGATATTACCCGAGTGTAAGGTCATGGTGTTACATTAAAAGATTATTCCTTGATATATCATCCACCTCTGTACTAAATTTTGAAAGAAACACATTCCCCTGGTGGCATGTTTGTCAGAGGTAAATGAAAATGTCCACGCACACTGATGAGCACTTGGCACAGCTCCTCCAGGAGATACCACTCTGTGACTCTCCTCACACGCTTTTATGACAAACAGTCTAGGATAGAGGGTTTTAAGTCTGTAATATGGCATTTATAACCAAGGCAGGTGCAAATGTATGTGAAAAAGTTAATAGAGAATGCTCACAGAAAGGCAAGAATCCCCACCAGTGCACGTTGTACTTGAGCTGTGGTATGAGGTCTGCCAAATCCTCTCAAGACTGTGAGAGTTTCTTTTGGATGTGATGCAGCTTCTGATGTTTCATAATCAGAGGCAAAAGATGCATGTAGCAGTGTCTGAGTATATGTAGGCTTCTTCAGTTTTTCTGACTAGCAGGCAGTTTTAATTAATAGAACATTTTTTCCTTGACCGATAACTTATGACCACTGTCATGGTATCTGAATGAAACAGAACCTGAGCAGCTTTTTTCAAGTCTGTTATTTTATAGATGAGTACTGGAAGGAACCTGATCTCTAGAGTAGTACCTCGTATCTCTAGTATAATGGCCAAAAGGGAAGTTTTGAAATATTGCATGTATTGGGGTTTAAAATCTTTTTCTTACTGTAGAGTTTTACTACATTTTTGGGTCTGATGGAAACATAATTTACACATTTTCTCACAAATGTTCTTACTAATCCCTGAGTCAGTGCTGGGGAGATGCACTTCTCATTGAACCATTAATTTATTAAACCAAAAGCATATTAAAAGGCAGCATTCAGAGGAAGCCTGAGTACAAACATTGTGAAGGAGCAGATAACTTCTTCTCCCTGACATTATCACATCATTCAAGCTGCACTTGTCAACCCTAATGAAAGGTGGTGATGCTGATTTGACCATATTGCTTCTGTGATGTGCAAGAGCTGTGGGAGATAAGGAATCCCTGTTGCTATCATTTATAATTAAAGTGTCCATCACTTCCCTCTGAAAAACTGCTTGACGAATAAATAATTAAAGATCTGATTCTGATACACTTAGTTGAAATGAGACTTCTGAGAACAGTTCAAAAGCAGTAAATGGAATTTCTTCAAAGTAAGGCTTCAAGATAAATAATAGTATTACAATCTCAGTCAAAGCCAGTTCTTGTTTGTTGAGGCAGGGGAGGGTATTCTGGTTTATGTGCTTTAAAATCTAATCTCACAGGCATCTTAAACTTCCTGCTTGCAAACAATGCCTGGTGATGTCCATCATTTTATCTTTTAAGCACAGTATAAACTGGTATTAAAATTTATGGCTAGCTAACTGTTCCCTGCTTTTTCAGACAGCCAAAGATAAGTTGTCTGTCTCATGGTTTGTGCAGTAAGGAAGCTTTATAAAGTGCTATGTTACCTAAAGAGTTTATTTTATTTGGAAATATGTATATTTCATACAGGTTTTTTCTTTGGCTGTTTCACAGAATTGATATTTAAAAGAATGGTTATGCTTAAAACTATGTGTATTTTCATAGTTTCTAAAATACTCAAAAGGTTTGAGAGGAAATTTTTTGAAATGCAGATTATTTTACCTGCTTCAGTTGTGTTCCAGTAATCACCATGCTCCCATTACAGTCGAAATAACTTGCACATTGTAGATATGCGAGTCCCTCACAGTGTTGGCAGGGTTGATTTGGTACCTTAAAATTAACCTTTTACTACCGCATGCGTATGTTTGTCATTTATCCCCTTTTTCTCAGGTGCAAAGAGGGCTACCAAGGAGTCCGCTGTGACCAATTTTTGCCGAAAACCGACTCAATCTTGTCAGATCCAAGTACGTCAAATGTTTTTCTTATATTCTCAATCCGTGCTGGAGGCTGCTTTTGCCATGTGAGATGACCCTTTGCCTGTAGTCAGACAGTCCGTGCTGGGGGCCGCTGCAGTGTGTGTTGAGAGCAGCGCTGCTCATGTTGGTAGGATAAAGCCACATCATCCAGACTCTGTTCTTGTAAAACATGTGCTGCTCCAGCAGGGCAGTCCATCAGGGGACGCGATTGCTTACGATTTGGAACAATACTGTCCCTGCTTAGAGCCGAAACATTTGTGTTTCTCTACTTTTGACTCAACAGCAAATAAAATTACATCATCTAAAAGGAAACCCGGTGCAGAGTGCAAAATGGTTCCTTCAAAAGGAATAAATGCACATTGTGTGGCACTAAAGAGATTATAATCTCCTTGGAAATGCTTTATATCAGTTTACATGAAAGGTAGTTATTTTTCACTTTGACAAGTGATTTGTTGTCTATTTGCATAAATAATAAATAATAAAGGCATGGTTTCAGGTAGTAATGTGGAGACAAAATAACTTTCTATTACACTGGCCAGTACATGTCAGAATAACATCTACATATATCTTCTCTTACTCCTCTGTTTCCTTTTCTAAATTCTCTTGACTAATAAAACTATGTCAAAAATATTATCCAAGATGAACTTTTTAAAGGTGAATCCTGTTAATTATGTTCATCTTATATTTTTAAATGAAGTGACGTACAACAAAGGGTCATATCCAATCTCTTGGTTTTGTTCATATACTTGGAAACTGTAACATATTAAGTTCTCTGGTTTTGGATGCTCTTTAAAATTAGATTTGTTTTTTGGAGAACAATGCTCATTTTTCTAGTCTTTGTGCCTTTTAATTTATGTTCTTGTGCTTTTCCATGTGAAAACCTGTTTCCAAAGGTACCTGTTGCTTTGTAGTTCTCTGTGTTGTGGAGCTCCCATTACAGTTTGCTTTGTGTTTGGTTTATTTTCTCCTTTGCTTGACCTTTAATGGTAAAGTGCAGAGCTTGTAGTGAAGAGGAAGATTTTACCTCAGCCAAGTTTTATGTGCATGTGTCATTATAAAAGCTGTGTATATGTCAAAGGAAATGCTAGTTTGTATCCTAAAAGTGTGGGAAAGGACAGTTGATTAACAGCAGGGCGGGGTGGTACCTGTCTGACCTGGTTTCCACAGGGGACTCTGGCTCTGCTCTCTCAAGAGTAGAGGTTAAATCCATGCAGATGCAACACAAAGCCCCAAAAAGGCTCCCAGATTAAGCTGCATCAGCAGGACCAAAAGCCCCATAGTGTTTATCTATTTCAGACAGTACTGTTGTTTCTTTCTTTGGGCTGGTTGCACAGACTTGCTTCTCTTTTATTAGGAGATGCTTACTCTGGTTGGGTTCTGACTGTATTGTTTCCAGAGCATTTTTAAGCCACCTGATCCTGCTCAGTAAACTAAGTTCTGCTGAAACATCCTTTTTATAACTTCTGAAAACAAAAGCTTTTTTTTTTTTGTTCTGTTGAAGTTTTCTTTCAAAACTGTATTATTTAGAGTACGTAAGGAGAAGGGGCTTTGGCTTGACATTGTCATGGAACCACTGGACACACCCATGGCCCAAGAAGAGCCTCTCTTTTGATATGAATGAAGAAGGCTAACATGAGTTAGGTACATTTCTAGTTAGGTTTGAAATTTAATTTATATTTGAGCCTCATCTGTTTTCAAAAGAGGAAAAGACAGGTCTAGTTCAGGTCCATTTCTGTGTATTGGCATAATGTGATATATCTCTGTGTATGTATGTGCACATGCACTTGTTCTAAGGGTGTCGAGCCAGGAAGGAAGATAATTGAACTTTCTGTTGCAGCTGGACAGTGACATCATTTTATTCGGGAGTTAAATCACTAATGTAGTTATCTTCCTTCTGGAGAGAGAAGAAAAATAATACCACACTGATAAGTAGCACTCAGTGGCAGAAATGTTTGTTATTTGCATAACCTGAGGAGTGTAAAAAGTATTTGACACAGTAGTCAAGCACAGTATTATCATCTTCAAAGGGTCTAGATTTGCAGTGCCAAAACTTAGGTTTGTGGTTGAATGTGTTTGGATTAGAAAGAGAATGGCTGAAGGGTGAATTTGGAGGTGGCTTCAGAAAAGAAGCGATTTTTTTAAATGCAACGCTACATTTCCAAAAGCTGAAAGATGAGATGAGGGCTCTTTTGTCTGGGCTGCACATAGCCAGCACTGGCTGGTGTCAGTCAAGCTTTATGAGCAAGTCCAGCTCATTTGAGTTTTATGGGATTGCTTAGGGTGTTCCTGGTCGTGAATGTGCTGCTGATGACACATCTGCAACAGTTAGCTTATTTGAAGTTTGCATGCATGAAATACTGAAGCAGTGTTTTTGTCTTACCTTGCCTGTGATACCACAGGTTGTACTTTCAGAATATACCCTTGTCATGACTGGGAAGTGAATCTGCACCACAGTCACGTGGTAAATAGCAATCATTTTGTCATAAAATTGTTACTTATGTACGTGGGCCAAAGCATCTTGATTTTTTTTTTGGTCCTTGTTTTCTTATACTGTCTTTTTAAATAGCCTGCTAAAACAAACCAGGCTTGTTCAGCATAGCTATTATCTGCATATTATTTGCATAGTGAAAAATAGTGCGTTATGGCTCTGCAATATTTTTAACACCAGCTTCTTACCTCATTGTAGATGTATGTTAGGTAGGTCTTGACTTTACATCACAAATACTAATACAAATTAGGTAATACTTAATATGGATTAATGCATGCTAGAACATGTACATGTAGTTGAATTCAGCTAGCTGGTTAAGGTATTTAAGATTCTGTTTTCAGGAAACACTCTTGAAACCACCTGATGGTGTTTCAGAGTTCCTGAATTGGCATCCATGGCTTCTTGCAGTCAGGTCTTCCACCTGCTACCTTTCTTCAGCTCAAAGATAGGATTTAAGTCCTAAGGAAGAAAAACGTACAACACACACAGACCAATGTCAAACCACTCCAGGCACAGGCTCTGTGACTGGACCTTTAAGCATCAAAGGTGTCACAACTTCCACTTCCCTTAATATCTCCACTCTTAGCGAGGTTCTCTGGCTATAAGGCAAAGTTGTTAAAAAAGAATCCAAAACAATCCAAATAAAAGTAGTTTGAGAAGTTTGGTAATCTTGGAATATGAGAGAAACTTGGCTAAACCGTGGGAGCCTCAGACGTGTGGGAACCTTACAAAATCGGTAGTGTCACCAATAGGGGAAAAGGCTGCATGGCAGCCCTCCAGCCACCCAGGCTCACAGTTTCTGTCAAGAGGAGGAAATGTGTCAGTCATGCTTACACTGTGCAGGAGAAGTCCCTGAACACACTCTCTCAGTCCCTGAACACACTCTCTTCTCCATTATATGGGTGAAATAATAATGGGACAAAAAGAACAGAAACGGCAGTCACATGCTAGAAGGAAAGGACAGGAGTATATTTAGAATGTTACTTCAGCTTTCTTTGTCTGGGCTAACTCCTCTCTAAATGGAGCTAACAGCAGTAGTAGAACACTTACATTTCAGCATTTTAGGTGCAACTTTAATTCAACTTATGCGCAGAAAGTGTTTCTGTAGCCCTGTGTGTATCTATAGGATTGGGAACTTATTTACGACATGAGCTGTAGAAATGTGCTTCTATACTGTCCTGTAGTGTTCTGGAGTAGACCTGCCTGGCCCAATGAGTCCTGAAAGGTAAATTGTATATAGGCCACAGATCTTTCTTTTAATCTGCTTTTATACTGAGGCAAAGTAAAACCTTTAAAGCTTTAACTGTTCCATATTCCAAAGTGGGGAACGAGGCATTGAAAATGAGTTGATTCAATTAACTCATTTTACCAAATTGCTCCTTTTCACCTACAAGTATATTGTTCTTAGCATTGAATGTTACTTTTCTATGCAGAATGTGTATTTCCATTTTATAATGTTCAGTATTAATTTGTACTTATCATATTAACATTCGAGTTATCCTATTTGACTCAGAAGCCTGACTAAAGAGAGATCTCCTATGAAATACTGGGAATGTTATCCAATCCTTTTGCAGAATAAATGTGTTATTTCCTAGAAGAATAAAAGTGGGCTGGAAAGCTTATAGGTCACCAGGCCATGCTCCTACTGTTGCAGTCCACCCCATCAGGTAATTTCTTCTGTAAACTGATCATGCTTCACTCGTAAGCCACTTGTAATTGATGTGAACCAGCCACCCCAAAACCGGGTTTGTTTAGCATCCCTGCTAAATCTGGGGATGAATCTTGAAATCTAACAATTTCAAGACTTTTCAGCTTCCAGACAAAAACTTACTCCAAAATGTGTCAGTTCTGTGCTTAGTTAAAATGCTTCATTTCAACTCTGTTTTTTTTTTTTTTCCCCCTCTTGGTTTCCATGTTGTTGTGCTTCAGGTTGGTTAAACTGGCTTTTTCAAATGTCCAAAGTCCTCTTCCTACCGAGTGAGCCATAGCCTGTGGTCTTATAACAGTTTAACCTGTGACAACATGGCACACATGTTTCTCCTTGAATCTCATCAAAGAGAAAGCTGCAAGTGTCACATCTGGAACCTGCAGTTGCTCATTCTTAGATTATCCTTTTCTGTAGCAAAGGATGAAACTCCCTCTTCTGGAAGACTGGGACTGTAGATAAGAAAAACCACTGTAGCTACGTCACAAATGAAAAAAATGTCTCTCTAAAAATGTATTCAAAGCCCCAAGACCCCCATTGACATCCTCAGAAAAAAAAAGAAGCTCCCCAAGAAAATCAGCAGAAATGTTAGGCATTTCATTTTATTTTTTATTCTCCCTATCTAGTTTTGTATAAGATCATAGGATAATTTATGTTGAAAGAGAAGTCTGGATAACTCAGGAAGTTCAGCCTCCTGCTTTAAGCAGAGCTGCCTTTGAAGTCTGTGCTATGCACTGGGCACCGTAAAGGTGTTTTGCTAAGGGACTCTTACTAAATAGAGGATAAAGAGCATCACTGTTGTGAAGTATCTCTAAAATACATTTTCAAATAATTTGAATACATAAAATTGAAAAACTTGTGCCCCTTACTGAATGACTGATTCTTAATTTTTTTCAGTACTACTTAACCTTTCTGAATTCATCAAAGTTCCTTCTGAATTGACTTTTTTCCTTCTTTTTTGATTTCTAGAAGGCATAGGAGAAAATAAGATTTTGCTGTTGGAAGGACTTCAAAGGTTGCATGGAAATAGGGACAGTTAGGAGTGGGAGACTACCCAGAAGTGGATATCTGAGTTTTGTGGAGGACGAGTACTTCTTAAACAGATTTAAGATTGGACTTATTTAATCCCAGAAAGAACTTTCAAAATCTAGATCTGTCTGAATTTTGTGGCTTAACTTTGTCTTAAAAAGAAAAAGTTTTAAGCAACTCTGCATTATTTCATCTGTTCAAGACTTTTTTTATTCAGAAAAAGCATATGAAGGGAGAGGTATTAGACCAAGCTTCTTTTATAGGGGCTGTCAGCTTATGCTGTCTTATCAAACTAATGGCAGAGTGCCACATCACCTGTGTGTTCACAAAAAATATTAATGTTGCTCTAAGATTTTAAGCTTTTACAAAAATGAAATAATCAAAAGGTAATATTTTATTGGCTTGTAAAATTAGGTTTTAAGAGATAAAGATGTGGTGACTACAGTCACGGAAGGTCCCTGAAAATGACAAGTCTGTAGAAGATCTACTAACCTCCATAAAGTGAATCTGACATTTCTCTGAACTGCAGTGTCTTTATAAAGGTGTATAACCAGAGTTCCTCCAGTTCAAATGCATCACAAATTAACCTAGATTATTCCTGATGCATTGATGGATTGAAAGGAAGGAATTGCCTTAGTCAAAATAGTAATAAAGAAGAAAAGCAACACAGTCTCTCCAGGAGTTTCAATGAATTTAACTGTAGGTGAGCAAAGATGCCTCCAATGAGACAGGCTGAGGAATATCAAACATCAGCAAGGTAAAATAAGAAAGAAAATATATCTCTGGGGCAATGAGGGACATGTTTTCCCATGATACGTTTTTAAATTTGAGTTATATGAAAGCTGTAAAATTTGACTTTCCGTGAGTAGTATGAAACTTCTTGATTTGTTTTGTGGCTGGTTTTGTTTTCTTTTCCTTAAAATAAGAACTTAGGCTTTATTCTTCAGAGCTGGAAGGGAATGTTCCAAACCCGAAGTGCGACACTAACAAAGCTTCAGTAAAAGTGTTCACCGGTGATAACTGGAAGCGTGAACATGTTGGTTATCAGAATGTCCTGAAATACTAAAGTCAGAGAGAGATTAATTGAAGTCACAAATTTGCCAGTAACGCCATGGGCAAAGAAAATCACTACCAGTTTTGATGTTATTTCTTACACTCCTAAAAGCAAAATTTAAATTTGTAGGAAACGCCCAATAATATTTGATTCTGTGGATAAGCTAACACTGACTTGTACCAAATGTGTAGTATAGATGTTTTTGAGTAATTTTTAAAAGTTTGTTCTTTTCTCTCTGAGTACTGCAAAATAGGTTTTTGAAATCACAAGGGTATTGGGAATCCTCATTTTTCTAATGAGGAGGGAGAGTATTGTGAGTTCATTCATCTTCTAAATTTGTGTTGCTCTTTTGAAGTCAAAACAGAATTTAAAAAGTGCACTCATGTGAGAGCTGTTGCCAAATACTAAATTGAATTGCTTTCATTACTTTTGTGTGCAATAACAGAGGAGGATTTTCCCTAGTTCCTCTGAATTACCAGTCCTTTTAGGAAAAAAACAAACTGGCAGTGGGTTTGCACAACTACTCCCCACACCTCCTGGCTTTCTTTCTGGAAATATTAGTAGGAGGATTACAGTTTATTTTAATTTAATATTTCAGTTTTAAATTACATGTCAGCCTTTACTAAATTCATATAGATCTTTGTATAAAAATTAGCTAAAATAACATTGAAATAAAAAGTGGTACATGTTTATTTGGAAAAACAGAATAACTCAATCTGAATTTGACCAAAATCCTTTTAGTAGTTTTAATGGAGCATTAGTTTCTTATTCTTCTCTGTTCATGTCTTCTCCTGGAAGACAAGAATGTATTGGCATCTGGTTGCTCAACATTGTTTTATTTGCAAAACTTTTAATTTGAAGTATTCAATTCTGTCTGATTTTGCCATGTGTTTTAGGCCACAGATGGTCTTCTGGAATTCAGCTTGTGCAGGCTGCATCTCTGTAGACATTCTTACAAAGAACCTGGAATTGGGCAAATGCAATGTCTTTGACAGCAGGGAAAAAAACTCTAAACAAACCTCATAACCACTTGTTTCCTTCTTCTTCTTTAAAAATTGCTTATATGTGGAAGGATAATAATGAAATAGAACAATTCATTTTATATGGAGGCAGTACAAATCCCAAGGAAGAAAGAAAATGAGTTCTCTAGCAATACAAATCCCAGCCAACAAGAAGTTTTCATCAGTTTTCATCATGTCTTTCTGTAAGCTGCAGTTGCTATAAATCAGAAAGGAAATGAAAGCCACCTCATGCAGAGGAGTTTGAAGGCCGCCTTTCCCAACTACCATTCATCTGTGCAATGTGGGACTTGTCTCTAGTTAAAGAATTTCTGGGTCTCTGTGGTGATTTTTGCACTTGTATTTTAGGGAAGTTTACCATCTGACGGTCGAGTCCCTCGCTAGGGCTCCTTGCACAGGAGCCCCAGCAGATGGCTGTGGAGGGAGGTTACAGTGTTCCGTAAGGACCGCGAGTGTCCCCGCGAGCATCCCCAGGCCTGCGTGAGAGCTGGTGCAGCTCTCCCAAAGCAAGCACCTGGTGAAGTGGTGAGCCTCTGAAACAGCAACTCCTCCTATCCCTCTCACAAACACATGATGATTTCCTAAGTCTGCTGTTTGCCATTTCGTGTCTGGAAAGCTACAAGTACAAATATAGTTGAAGTCTATGTTCTGTGACACCCTGGAAGCCTCTAATTTCGCCTGTTACCCTAAGTAACTAACTTTTCTGACTTGTGTACTCTTCTGCTGACAACATGTTACTGTTGGTGTCAATCTCCCACGGTCTTTGGGAAGGACTTCCCTCATTTTTCCTGGATGGATAAGGTGCAGTCAATCAGTGACTTGTCAGATTCCATTTTCAGACCTCCTAAGAGGAAAATTCAGCAGTGGCGTGACCATAGTTCTTCATGCTCAGGGAGAAAAGTATAAGGAAAGATGGGCCGTCATGAAATGGCATGTAAGAGAATTGCACAAAACATGACTGTAACTGAGCTGAAAAGCGTTCATTTTGTTGAAGAATAATTTTGTCTTTGTAAATTAGCTACTCAGTTGTCCAAGAGGATCTTACTTTAGCAATACTATTTCACTTTACATCACACTTCTGATGTTAAATTCTTCATGATTGGTTGAGATGGCATGGTATAGGTTTCTTTAAGATGTCATTGCCTGTTGCAGGAGCTAGTAAGCGCACACATGGAGAAAAGAGATGGATTTCTCTTGTTGGCAGTTAATCCTATGTCTTTGAATGTATCTGTGTTAAGTCTAATTTTGAGTTGAATGTTTTGCCATCTGCTATGAGTGGTTCTGCATTAAAATGATTCTAGAAAAAAATGCAGCAGTATGGGAGCAGGTATAACCTGGAGCTCTGGGGTTCCTCATATTGTGACCTGTCCAGAGTACAGTTTTATGACTTCAAGTAGTGAACAGCAGGAAGACGAATTCTGCACTGCACAAGCACTAAGCTCAGGATTAGTCCAACACACACTCAACTGTCTTGAGAGTAAAACCATTAAGGTTCGTCCATGAGAGCTAAGGTTTCTTCCAGGAAGAATTCTGCTGAGTGTGCTGATCATCTTCCCAAAATGAATACCTCAGAAGAGCTTTGGTGCTCTGAGCTGATCATCACTCTTTGCATTAAGTCCTTACTCCACTAAAAAGATGCTTATTAAGGCAATTATTGTCGTTAGACTTTTCTCTTCACTTAGAACTTCTGTCAGTGTTGATTCAAGTAATTTGAACAATCGCTGCTCATGAAGGAAAACAAGGAATAAATATAATTCAAAATTAAAGTAGTGAGTGCTCTGTATTTCTGTGAGGGCAACGTGTGTATGTACATACCAGCCTACGAGAGTGGCAAGCTTACTGAAAACATTATGGGTCAGTATTACTATGAGTTTGATTACCACATCAAAGTTATAATCTTTTGCTAAGAGTAAGAGTAGCACTGAGACTCCTGAAGGCATCTCTGGGCACATTTCTTAGGCCTAACATAAAACGCTTATATTTAGAAACGAGGAATAGCCACTTCTGGTTAAAACTTTACTGTGCAAACCCAGCAATTTATGTAACTACCATTTTCTGCATCAGAAAGATCAAATGATAGAATCTTGATCTCACTGGGACTGGTAAATGTTTGTTAATGAGATCTTCAAGATTGCATTGCTCTCACATGACCTTTATGCCGTATATGACTGCTGTTTTCTAGTAGATTTTTGTATCGACCACTGGGGAGTCTAAATTGCCGGCCACGACCATGTGTATTCATTGTCATCAGTGATGAATTTGCTCCTGACAGGAATTTCTTAAAGACAAACCAGATCAGTGTTGTCCCAGAAGCAAACCAAAGAGCAGGCTCGAAAAGGCAGTTTGTGATGACTCTGTTTGGAGGACCAGATTCACTTCCAGCCTTTTCAGAGAGCACCCTGCTCTCAGGGCTCCTGGCTCTTTGCTCTCACTGCAATTACCTGTTTGCTGTAGAAAAAAAGTACAGTTGTTTGCTGCCATCAACAGTCGCAAGTTAATAAGGGGCTTGGGAAACAGAAAATTTCTCTTGTGACTTCTGCACACAACCTGAGTAACAGGTTTGACAGTGCAGCTCTGGATGGTCATAAAAAGAAAACAGTACTGAAACATGGAACAAGTAGCAGCCAAAACCCTGCGTGTCATTGCCCATTGTCTTTCTGCAAGTAATTCTGCTCTTTGACGTTGTCTTCTCCAACCACTTTAACACCTCAGCTGAGTTAGCAAAGGAGATTTGAGTGTACTGCATGTGCTGCTGAGATACCAGTTTGGTTTTTTTACCTTCTGTCCCAACATATCACCACCTGTTTTGTGAGGGGCTTTTTCCTTCAGCATCTGAATTATATTTCTGTTAGTGAGTCTTCTCTCTCTACTGGTCTTTGCTACCACTCAATATTTGCCACACGCTTTTGCTGTGATTTCTTCCCACACAATCATTCTATGTGGCCTTTACTCCCTCTCTGACACGAAGATTTGAGACCTCTGCTTCCTATCTTCCAGATGAATGTCTTAATCACAAATAGCTTTTCACAGGCTCTCTGGTCTGTCTAATTTAGACTTCCCTTTCTTCCTTATCTAAAAGGTTTACTTTTGTTCCATAATGGAATAAAAAATATAATTTGCCATTTAATTTAGTATCCAAAAATGTTCTTTAAATGTTTACAATGAGCAAATGTCCACATTTCATTTTGTTTCCCAAGGAGTTGGCTCCAATTAGCTCTGAAAATACAGGGGGCAGTTAATACCTGATGATTATCAGGAGAAAATATCCACTGTGTGGGCTGTTTGTGAAAAGCAGCATCTAAATTTAACTTGGATTCTTGTTTTGTTTGTTTTTACTAAAACTGACTTTTTCTTGGAAAAAAGCTTGCATTTTCAATACAGAATGTTTTTATGTGTCTCTACGGTGCTTTTATTGTGAATGCTTTTTCAGGTTCAGAAGGAGCCTTATCTGGTACAGGAAAAAAAGCCCAGAACTAGCAGAGAACAGAATACTTGTCCATGGCAGGTGAAACACAGGTTCAAATCCTTGACCTGACTTTGCTCTCTTGCAGGTGAATGCCTAGATCAGAAAAGGGAGTGGGTCAGTCAATGTCTTTTTTGGGGTTTGTGGTTGTAGATTTTTTCCCTGGGAGAGAAGGACACAGCTTTTTCTGCTATTTCCCAGCTAACTCTAGTGGTGAGTTGGTCAACTTGAAATTTCTACTGTAGTGAAATGTGTATTTTTATGGTGTAGCCCTACCCTAGACAGCACACAACACAGAATTTTGCCTTAATGCTCATCTATATTATAGAAGATGCTAGACTTTACAAAATGTAAGATACTGACTTAGGTCTCAATCCTGAAAAAAACTACTGGTGGGTATCATTTCTCAATATAAATACTCAGGTAAAAGATATTGAGCAGACTTGAAGCATCTAGCTGAATTATTTGCATTAGTTTGTGGTTAACATTGTAAATTTGCCATTTTCTTGATAATGAGATGGCCTAGTTCATTTTAACTCTGGACTTAATGGGTCCTGAAAAGACTTTCTAGAAGCTGAGCAGCTCCAGTGTAGGAGCCTGGCTCCTGCTGGTGGAGGAGCTGTCCCTGGATGGCTCCATCTGCATCTGGCAGACCATGCAGTGCAGTGAGGGGGGAAGAGTGTCCTTTTGAAGGAGCTGGAGATTAGCAGTTGTAAATATAAATATGTATATAAATATGTTAAGATAGATAAAAGCAAAAGGTGTTTTTGTTTCTGTGAAGACTTCGTGTTCCAGTCTGATCTAGCTGTCTTTGACAGTTTGGGCTCCTATTAGTGCCATGTTAATTTGCTGTCTTTATCACATTTTAAGCAACGTTGGGGTCAGGATTCGTTTGCTCCACGTTTTAAGCAACCCCTGGGGTCAGGGTTCGTTTAGCGTTCAGTAAATATTCAAAGATGTAAATGCTTCTAAAGCCTTAAAATACGATCTGTACACTTCCGGAGAAAAGATTATTTATTTCAGAAGACATGGGGTTAAGCCATATGTATAACTGTCTGGAGAACTCCAAGTAAAAATGCTACTTACCGATGCAATTCTGAGTAATTTATTATTCATTTTATAGGCATTGGAAACATGGTGACTAAAGCCTGGAGAAAAGAGAGGTCAGGAGAGACCTTATCACTATCTACAACTCCCTGAAAGGAGGCTGTAAATAGGTGGGGTTAGTCTCTTCTTCTAAATAACAAGTGACAGGACAAGAGGAAATGGCCTTTTTTGCAACAGGGGAGGTTTAGGTTGGATATTAGGAAAAGTTTCTTCACCAGAAGGGTGGTCAGGCATTGGAGCAGGCTGTCCAGGGAAGTGGTGGAGTCACCAGCTCTGGAGGTACTAAAAAAATATCTAGAGGTGGCACCTGAGGGCACAGTGCAGCAGTGGACTTGACAGTATGGGGTTAGTGGTTGGACTCGGTCTTGAAGGTCTTTTCCAAACGGAACAATTTTGTGATTGTGTGATTCTGAGGGGCAATGTTACTATGTGAGTTTGTAAGTAGAGGATGACAAGTTTGGCCCAGTTGGGGTGGTGATAAAGACACTTCTTAAGGTATCAACAACTATAATAATGGTTGCTAAATATAGAGATGCATCTGCTTGGGGAGATTGTGACCTATTTTAGTTGGTTCTTGTTTTATGAGCTTTCTGTGCCTTTGAAGGTACATTCAGGGTAACCTATTTGTCCCTCCAGGACTCCTGCTTTCCTCAGTCCTGTGTTAGTCAGAAAGCTCTTAGCACACACTGTTGTTAAAGCAGCAAAGGCTCCACCTGATTTTTCATACCACCCTGCACATATGTATGAATAAAGATAACTTTAGCTTTCCTATGTAGTAAATGGACAATATGTGTTTTCGTGCTCCATCAGAGCCTATTGGAATATGGCAAATTAGGCAAAAGCCAAATTTAGATGTTAAGGTGATATGTAAAGATTTAGCCTTCTAACTATTTAGGCAATGCCAATAAGACAACCTGAGGAAGACTCAAAGTCATAGCTGCTAAGTGTCTGTCTGCTCCTTAGTACAGGGAAACTATTCAGTATCTGCTGGGGCAGATCTGCGCTGAGAGCAGGAACTTCAACCCCGCTGTGCTGGCAAAACATCACAAATCCTGAAATGCTCAGCTGAACTCAGCTGGAAGTTGAGTTCAGCTGAGTATCACGAAGCTGACTGCTGGAATTCAGCATATGTGAAAATGAAATTATTCTTCTATTTCTTTCTTATTTTTAACCGTAAGAGAAAAACTAAAAAAGAAAAGGAAGATGGCAGGAAAACTTTTATGTTTATAAAAATTTAGACTATATATATGTATATATTCAATCTTGGGCTAGGTTGAACTGGACCTTGCTTAGGGTTTTAATTTGGGATGCTCTAGGTATATCTCAAGTGAATGGAATGCAACATTAGCAATCTGCCTCTTGGGTCAATAGTGCTCAGTATTTATAAAATCTTTCTAAAACTCAGCAGAATTTTAATAGTTCTTTCTCTTATTCTTATGTTACACAAAATCCAGGTCTTTCTACAGTCCCCTGCTGCACAGCATTTTCAAGATGGACAAGGAGGATGAGATTTAAAAAAAAAAAAGTGCTTTTCTGGGAGTTTTTTTTCATTGTTGTCATTTTTTTAAAGTTTTTTTTCTACATTCTGTGCAATTAGTTTTTGCTCAAGTGAAGAGACTTGCTAAAAAGAATTCTAAATGAGCCTTTGCTTGCCTAGAATAAGACCTGGAAGTATCCTGTATGTTTTACTTTCCCAGCTGAGTTTGTCCTAAAAATGAAAATTCATGAAGCTTAAAGTCAGAATAAGATTTGTTAAGATGAGAATGAGACTTATTCAAACATTAAAATAAAAATTACTCATGTTTACATGGGTCAAAAATAAAAAGGTATTAAAAGAGGCTTGATCTTTCCTGCCTTCCAGTCATGCCCCTAAATCAAGTAGTTTGGAACGATCAGGCTGAGTTCTTCCCATTTTGATCTTTTATATATAAATGTTCCTTCTTATGTGCTGATAAAAACCAAAATTTTTGGTAGTCACAGATCATCTTTACAATGTGCATTATTTTCAACAACCCTTCACTGGCTGACAAGTTGCCTGTCAGAGCTTCAATCCTTAGAATTACTGCACCAAATCATTCCAAAGATTCTCCAGTTTGCTTAATCTGAGTATCATCTACACATTTTTCATTGAAAAAATCTGTCTGCTTTGCTGAATGAAAATTGGCCAGTTTTAGGGAGAAAACCCAATGTGTGTAACTTGGAATCCTTTGCCTAACATCTACATGTGCTGAAAACCATTTAAAGTTGATTGCCAGGGGAGAATTTGTATAAGTTTGTTTTAAGGGATAGGAAGTGCACATGGAAAATTTATGACATGTGCCTTCTGTCCCAGGTGCTGTGGGCTTTTGATTTTTTTCTCTACAGTCTTTTTCTTGTTACAACATAGTACTGTCCTCAACCCAAAATACAGGAAGAACAATATGAACGTTATTCATAATATCCTTCAGTGCCTGCGGAGATTGGAGCTGACAGATAGTTTGGAGAGCAGGATGGCAGATGGCCTGTCTGAGCAGAAGAAAGAGCAGCAGCAAAGGAAATACTATTGCCAAGAGCAATAGCGAAGTTTAAAAAGTAGTAAATGGAGCTGTGCACTAGGCATTAGCTAAGAGATTCTTCAGGAGGACAGAGTTTGGAAAAATAGGTGATCAGAGAATGAATTAATATTACTGCCTAACCACATCCTATTTTATTCTCCAGGCAAAATCCCTTACCAGCAGATTATATGTGGTAGGAGTAGATAAATATTTCAGCAGTACACGGTTGGCTCAAAAAACCACAAAAGCAAGCCGGGGAATACAAGAAAAGCACTACGTTTTACGATGAGTTTTGTGGGGGTTTAATTGTGTAAGACAGTGGAGCAGCAGGGGTAGGAGGCCCGGAGGAGCAGGTGGAAAGTCACTCTCAGTGTGATGGATGAGAACAAACTTGGTGTTGAGGTCTGCAGAGCCCTGTCTGCTATTGCTGCCTTGGGCTCACGGTCAGGATCTGGCTCTGGGGTCAGGCACATTGCTGAACAGGGACTTTGGGATGCTCTGAGATTGCTGAGTGTCTTAAATTGCTGGCCATAAAAAGCTAGAAGTGAAAGAAAAGTTAGAATAGACACAGCTGCTTGATCAATGCACTGGAATGTTAATCCCTAGGTGATGACCACAAGGTGCCCTGATTCATATCTGCTTCTCCCTAGTGCACGGTAAACTCAAGCTGCCGTTTACTGCCAGAGTTGTTAATGAGAGCTGTGTTCAGACAAGGCTGGCTTTTGGTACAGACTTCCAATCGAGGATTCAATTAAAAGCTCTCCTCTATACCATTGTTTTTATTTCAGTGGTTTTGATTGATAAAGCCTAAAAAGCAACTGCATGAATTTGTCAGGTTTGAGTGGGATTGCTTTGGTCCTTTATTTTGGTCTCTTGTTCATGACAGAAAAGGCATACACAGAGGGGTTTTCATTTGGGCAGAGGGGAGGTATTTACGCTGTAAAAATGAGATGTCAGAATAAGAGAAGTGAATGGGAAGCAGCAGTGTGTGCATCTTAGAGCAGTGATTGGGTATATGAACTGAGGAGGATTTGTGTGCAGAAAGGGATGTGCCGAGATCCTGACATTGATACATATCTGGGACTGATACAGTTGCTACTTTTTTGTTGATAGCACTTCAGAAGAATGGCTGTTCTTTTATGCTTTGACACATGTTGGCTTAGAAAACAAATTCTGTGGCATCCTTTGGTCAAGGAGAAAAGTACTACATTATCCATGTCAGTACTGGGAAATGCATAATGTACTTTTCTGAAGAAGTTGGTCTGACTGAGGAATTTTATTTTGTTTCACATTTATCTGTAGACTTGAATCTGTTGTCCAGCAGTTTGATTGACTGATGCAGCTTCTGTTTGGTATGCATCCAAATGTACTCTTTTATTTTGCACTTATGTTATTATCCATAAATCTCTCAAGCCTTAGGTAGTAGCAGCTGCACCAGTATTTGAATGTAAAATAATGTGTCTGCTCTGTAAGAATGCAAAATCTCACATGCAAAAGGAAAAAGTAAAGAGAAAGTGCAAAATTATTAGAGGAGTTTTGGTACCTGTTGATATTTAATAATATTTAGGCTCCTATATGTCTTAAGTAATTTTTTAAATTATACTTGGGCTGTGTGAAAATTAACTTCTTACTGCCTCTGAAACGCCCAGAAATAGATTAATGGCTGCTGTCCTTTTTCCTACCTAGTTTTAGGGCTGGGAAGCCTTTCTCTTTCTTTTGAATCCCAAGTGGTATTTTTAGAGTTTGCCTTGGTTTGGTTATCTTGGTAGTGGATAGGGTATCTGGGAACAAACACTGGACTGGAAAGCTGGTAGTGGGTAGAAGGTAAGATGAAAACTACTTGGTGAGATAGCAGCTGTTTGTGTCTCATTCCCTTTCCAGCATCTGGTTGGCACAAGAAGAGGGACTGGAAGATTTTATACATCTACTCAGAGTTGTGGAGGAACATTTGACCCCCAAAGCTATACAGAATTTTCCTGGAATCTGTCTTTAAATTACATATGTGCATTGAGACTGTTTCTGAGTGCAAATCGTGCAAATCGTGCAAATGTGACAGAGCCCAGAGCTCAACTAACCCTAGCTAGAAATTCTGATTTCATGAGACTTCTTTCCTATCAAACCTATCAAGGCAGCTACTTGTTGGCCGTTTTCATAGTAGGCAATCTGTAAAATAAACTTGTATCTTTCATATGGCAGGATAATTTACAGACTTTTCCTAGTTTGAGTATACCAAAAAAATTAGGAGACTGAGAAATGGGTACAGCAGAGAAAATGAGGGTTGTCAGTGTATAAATGTAGGTGTTGCTGCAAAGCACTTGGATATGGAGTGTCCCATAACTTAGATGCTTATTGCTAATTACCGTTGACAGTACTATTAAACTGCTGTATCAGTTTTCTGACTGAATTGTGAGTTTTAATCCAGCAATTTCTGATTTGACCAATTAATGTTGTACTGCAAAGATATTTCATGAAGTTCTAATTTGCTCATGAGAAATTTATTTCATATGGGGCTGTATTACTTCCCAGGATCATTTCTGCCATTCACTGTCTGCTGTGCTGTCCTGTGGCTGAATGAGGAAGTACCCAAGCAAATTCAAAATTATGTAGGTCAGGTTGTGGAAGCAGTTTAGCTCCAGCAGCACAGAGCTCAGCAAAACCCAATTAATTTGCCTGCTTGTATAAATACTGGTATGCCTGCCCCTTTCCCTAAAGAAGAAAAGCAATCTTGTCTGTGTTCCACCCTCACAGGTGGAACTCTCATGGGTCGCTTTTCAACATAATTTACATGTATTATTCACAGCCCACTTTCTTTACAGCCTGTCCTTACTGCATTATTCTGATCTGGTTTGAGTGTGTCAGAAATGTAATGACAAAGGCATGAAGTTCAAGGTCAAAATGGGTGGGTTTTTTTTGACCCAAAAGATTATCTTCAAAAGAAAATAAAGAAGAAATCTAGCGCGTAATGGATCTGCAGAACTTTTTATCACCATAAAATCACTTCAGGAAAAGAACCGGGTTGCTACCTTCTATAAACTTCTCTGTGAGTGTGTTAAACTTCCTAATAAGCGTTTTTCATTATTGTCTTAATGTAGTAAGTCTAACGTTGGCCAAATGCCAGTGCACCCACTTGAAATTATTTACTCATTTCCTGCTGTGAAATACAGATTAGGAGGAGGAGGCCAAAACAGGCTCCAAACTTTAAAGGGTATAAAGAAAACTTTATTAACAGGACTAAAAAAAAAAAAAAAACAACCCAAAAAACCAGAATAAACATTTGACCCAAGGGCTTAGCCAGAACTGAACATTCTGTGAAATTAGCAGTTTGGAAAACAAGCTGGCAATACTTGGATATCTTTGATGCAGTTGTGGTTACAAAAGAAAGAGCAAATTCTCTTGTCTGAACAGAAAGAGGTTGTTCACAACTCCAGCAGTAAGGCTGCCAGAGAGATGCCTTTTGTCATCATATTTTCCTAGGCTCATACTCTGTCGTATTGATCTCACTCTGCCCTTAAGTGAAAAAAACCCCCAAACAACCAGAATAGTTTTCTAACCCGTTTGTCTGTTGTTTTTTTTTTTTTAATGTGCCATATATCTGAGCTAAAATATAATGCTTTATTTAATCTGGCCATTTTAAAAAAACCAATTAATGTCACTAAATCTTACAGTTGTGCTCTCAGAGGGGCAAAATATCTCTCATTTCTAAATATCTGTGTCACTGCTGATTGATTTCCTTAATACACTTAGCACAGCTGTAGCAAATTACTATTTTTTTTCCTAACTCACACTTCATGCTTGTAAATGCTCTTGAAAAATCACTGAGAGCTCTGTGGAAGCTGCTATTGTAATAATTGTAACCAGTTGTGTAAAATTATGCTGTCATGCTGTCTTTTCCAATTAAACTTATAACATTTTTGTATGGGATTTAAAAATCCATATAGTAAATTGGAGGGAATGGGTCCTTGACATTTCTATTAGAAGCCAAATTATATTTCTTCATGGCATAACTAGAGGAAAAAAAAAGTGTAAGCAGTCAGCCTCTTTTTCTAAGATGAAAATGCACTAAAATACACTATTTAACAGTAAATTGCAGTCCAGAAAAACTGCAAGGATTTTACCTTTCCATCACAAATAGCATCTTTTCCAGCTGAATTAAACACTCCCTCCAAGGGAAGGACCAGAACACACAAACGTGATGTGCTTTATCTGCTGGTGCCAGCACCTTCTTCTGACCATTGCTGAGTGTCTTCTAGTTTTGCTTTCTTAGCATTCCAGGTAAGAGTGGGACAGTGCCTGACAAGGCCAGGCGCAAGGTGTGGTATCCATTCTCATGTTTAGCATGTTTGCTGTTCCCCCTTGAAGCAGGGATGAAGCTGTAGCAGAGCAGAACGTCCTGACACTGAAACTTCTGCAGACACTTAAAATGCCACCACCACCCTTCTCCTGCTAGCATGTGTAAAAAAATGGCAAGCCACATTCCAGTGTGTGGGATTTTATACAAAAATAAACAGGAGCACAAAAAGGGAGCAGGCTGAATGCAATGGCCATGGGCAGAGAAAGCAGAAATTAACACAACCTAGGGAAAGCAGTGAATGGGATACAAAGCTGTAGCATCCTGTAGCATTAGCTTAGCTGAGGTGGATGCTAATTCATCTAATTCATCTTACTCATCATGGGAGAGCTTGGTTCGTATTATTATTGTGTATATTATTTAAATATAGGATTAATTTTCCTTTGTAGTCTATATGTATTTTATTTAGTAGTGTCCAGTTAGATGTGATGTATTTTTGGTGAATGCATTTCATAGAAATAGCCTGCTCTCCCTCATCCCAGTTTTGGGGATGTCTAAGTGCAGAAACTGGGAAGAATGATCTCTTAGTTTGCTCAAGAAAGAAACATTTATCCTCAAAATGGCAATTTCTTAAGAAAATGTTTATAAACAGTGTAAGTGTTTTGTTTTGATTTACTTGGTTATTTTGCCCCGCAGTGTGTTTAATTTTGTTAAAAGTAGCCTAATGGGCTGTAAGAAAATGAAAATGTGCAATTGCAGAGCAGCTAATCAGGCTCCATCACAGTAACACTGACTTAAGTCAGGCAGACGAGGGCTGTGTGCCTTTTTTATGGCATTTGTCATATCTGTCTGACTTCAGACACTTATTAGAGATTCGTATATGGCTCTGTCACTGACTGAGATTGTCTTCTAGAAAGGAGGTTCATGTTGCAGGCCTCAACTCATATTAATTCTTCAGCAAGCATTTTTTCAGGTACTGTAACCGTTGTTAGGCCAGTATTTACCAACTCCTATGTAATTACTCTGCATGTATTTAAACTTGCTGCAGTTGCAGACTGAATAGGAAAGAGAAGTCAGCGAGACATCAAAATTTCTGTTGTACATTGTACAAGCAATTTAAACAGCATTAGAAAAAAGAACAACAAAAAGTATTTGTGTTTTAATGTCTGTACAGAAGTGTTTAGCACCTACACAAAAGACAGAGAAAAGCACAGCATATGACTGCATTTCTTGTATGACAATGTGTATACATAACCTGTAATTACCACAACCTGATTTTTTAATAGTTGCTTTTAGAAGTGCAATCTCAATCTCTGTCTTGAATTTTATATTCCTTTCTAAAACCAAAATATTTCTATTCTAAAAACTGTTCCTCATTGCAGAACTTGGTTACAGAGAAGAGTTAAATTTTAAACAGTTTTGATTTACTTTATCTGTAAATTGTCATGCAAATACGACGAGAACACATTTTATCTACTACGTTCTCTCTGGTTTATAATTCAAGATAAAATCTAGTTAGTGGGGCAGAAATTTCCTTCATAGGCAAAAGGGATTTAAGGAAAATCTTTGGCTGCATTGTGACAGTTTGCTCACGGCTGGACAGGCAGTGGCATGAGCAGCTGTGCCAGCCAGCACAGTCCTGGCTGTACCTCTTTGGGTGACCTTGCACTTTTGAGGGCAGATCTTGTGCTCTCCTGTCCCATGAGGAGTCTGACACAAAGGCTCTGGTTATAGCATGTTACCTCTTTGATGTTGCTGGATGGATGGAGATTTTTGTTTTGTGTCTGGTGATTCTGACAGCACCAATAGGTGCATGATATATTTTTTGCTCTTTTAAGATGTTATATTTTATAGGAATGTAAGAAGTGGTGGTGGAAGCCGCGATCAGTTTTTTTAAAAACTATTTGAATGCCATTTTTTGAGTGAAATATTGCTGATCTGGCACAGTAATTGATAGATGTTCCAGTGCCTGTCAGGAAATCACAGCTATATGGAATGATGGCCTGGGAAATATGTCAGAGATGTCATTGGGTCTATAAATATGCCAAGTGGATAAATATAAAGGAAATATAAGAACGATTGAAGCTGAAAGATAGTGTTTGTGCAAAAATGAATGGGCTTAAGTTGGTGCAGTATGAATTTAGACTGAAAACCAAAGGAAAATTCTTACACATTAGAAAAATCAGGTTCTGCACCTTGGAGCTTAAGATGGTTTAAATATGATAGTTCAGGCGGCTCAGATGAGCTGCCTTTTGCCTTCTGCAGTTGCTGGATCTCCAAAGAAATTTCCCCCACGAGAGTACAGACTCCAGCTGTTGGTGCTCTGTAAGCTTTCTGCTAATTCAGCTGTTTGGCAAAAGTAGGAGGAGACATCTTGGCAAAATGGATGTTTCAGGGCAAATGTAGGTGTCTGAAAGCTGACCTGAAGTACCTGGCAGGAGCAGCAGTATCAGGGAAGAACCAGCTGCAAGAGCATGAGGTGCTCCTAGACTGTGATAATTCATGTGTGGCTGTTCTCCCACGCACCGATGGCTACGTGCAGGTGTTCCCTCTGCAGCCTGGCTGAACGTGTGAATGTGAGGCTTGGTGCAGGAATCACTGGTCCCCACAATCCGGATGATACCCCAAAGAAGTAACATTTTTCAAGAGCACTTAAGAGCTATGAATCTAAGAAGACTGGTTTCCAATCTGAAAGTGGCTTCAACTTGGCTTTACAAATGTAAAGGTATTGAGATCTTTTACAAGGGTATTAAGCTCTCTTTTCTGTTTTATTTAAGGGAAGAAAATCTCTAATCCTCAATGGGGAGGGCAATTGGCAAATGAAAAATAGAGACAGCTGGTTTCTCAGCTTAAAATATTCTTGGAAGTTAGTTATATGCAGTGCACAGCTGCAGAATAAAGGAGGGGACAGCAGTTTGCAATGGACAACTGTTTTCCTTTGAGGGAACAGTGTTGTTTCTGCTGACAGTGTTCTCTGATAATACAAGCTACCAAATTCTTCAGAAACACGTCCGGAGAAAAAGAAACCACTTCATTTTTATCTGCATACTAGGTAGATATAACGGTGTTATAGCAATGTAGGAAGTACTTTTTCCTTGATGCCAAGGTATTTACTGATCCTTTATAAAGCTGCTCTGAAATGGAAATACCTGTTTCTGCTGCTGCTGTTGCCAGCTTAAACAGCAATATAGTCCCTTGTTTCACACAGATTTCAGACCATATTTGAGTTAATGGACTGAAGAAGCATCAGGATAAGATTATTATTCTGTACAGCATTCTAGGGTAAAGGACTGCTTCTGGTAAATGTGATGAGTGAAACAGCTGACTGGAAAGATCGGCGACCAGAGTACCAAACAATACAGATAATGCTTCGCCAGAGCCTTGCAGCTCCTTGGAAAATCAATATTTCTCTTTCTTTAAATATTCTGCAAAAGGGAGGATTGGGATATTCTAGAGCACTGTTTTCTGCTGTTTTTTAACCCAGCCATGTTCCAAAGCAAAAGTACCTTTGCCATCTGATAATGAATTTGGGTAGAGCGATGCAGGTGGAGTCTACTCGCTGAACCCCAACCTTAGGCTGCCTGGCATCTCCATGTCACTGTAAGGGGACTTGTCTTTCTTACTGATTATAGCACCTTCATAACCCCTTCCCCATGCCACCAGTGTAACAGTAAAATAGATGTGTCGCTAGAGAAAAAAGAGGTGACAGCTGGACTTTGTGATTTTTGAACCAAACACAGAAAAAATAAAAAAAATTTTTAAAAAATTTGATTATATTCACTTTAGCACACTCAGCTTCCCAAAACTTGCTGTGAAGTCATAGTTTTCATCTCAGGTCAGCAGCAATTCTGCTTCAGTGAGGTTTGGAGCAGAGACTGGGAAATTGTGCTGCTAAACTTTGGCACCCTTTGAAATTAACCATCTTTTAGGTTAATTTTCCTGCTGATTTTATTCGCTACCTGAAATTCTGACCCTCAAGTATAAATCACAGCAGAAGTGCGTCTTTGTCTCTTTTCCCTTCACTATATTGGCCTTTGTGAACATACTACAATGTGTTTCACACCTTTATGACTATTTCCTCTGTAATAATGCCATTGCAAAAAAAAAAAAATGGAATTTTTCATGGAGGATTCCAGCACAGCAGCCATGGTCTTATAAATTGTGAGGCCACTTGCCAGTTTAACAGGCTGTATTGGCAGATAAAATGCAAGTCCATTTAACCCACCTCATTGTCAGTATAAGTGTATTCCTAAATGAAAGAATTCACAATGCACTATCATCCAACAAAAATAAAAATGTTCATAGGTAGCAGGATTTCTTATTTTCATTGTGAAATGCTGATATGTTATGTATTTCTCTTGTCATTTGAAAGCATTTTCTTCTTTTTGCATCCCATACACCTTTGGTTTTCTGACTTGCTTAAAAGATATGACCTTTCAATACAGTATCTTGTCTTTCTGCTAGAAATAGCTTGTGGTGTTTTCTAGAGGTTTTATTGGAATTTACATGAGATGCAGCAATTCTTACTTCATGACCATATATATGTGTAATTTGTCAGACTCAGAGATTTTAAGGCGGAAATCCTATTTCATGTGGGTATCACATTATCAAAATACTTCATAAGTTGAAGGTGTTGTAGTGTTCACTCATTTTCCTCTTGTACAGACCTTGGTTCAAAATTCATTTACCTCTCATGTAAAAGTAATTTCCATACCCCTGGCTCTACCGGTGATAAGGAAAAGAAAAAAACCCAAATGTTTTCTGTATTGACTTGTATTTACTTTTTAGCGATATGAACACTTTGGACAGCACAGGGACAGACAGCTGATGTAACTGATGTATTTTAGCTGTGTCTGGGGATTTCTCTGCCCTCTGAGGTGTGTTGCCCTGCTCCGGAGTCATGGTTGCCCTGGGTCAGTTCTCACGGAGCACACGGTGCTTGCTCTGCTGTCTCACCCATTTGCAGAGCTCAGAGTGTGAAGGAAGGTGCAGAGGTGGAGCCAAGCATGTAAAAGGAGAGCTCTTCTTTCCACATCAATGGTTTATAAAAGCTGAATAGCCCAAAGAGGAGTTAAAAATTGTGACTTCAGCTCACAACTTTGCTCTGAGCAAAGTCATACTGATTTGAAACAAACCATAAAAAACCCCCTACAAATCTAAGCAGATTATAACATTATTTTATTTTATTTATTTTCGTTTTCTATACTATCCTACAAAACTAATTTTCTCACTGACACATATAGTTTGTTGTAGTGGAAAAGAATGCACGCCTTCCTTTTGCCCTGTTTTAGTTTGTCCAAATAATTTATGCTCGAGTAGTAAGGTCTTATGAGGGAAGCATTGTGTTCCTCAATACTGTTAAGATCTAATTCAGAGTAAGATAAAGTGTTCAAACCTGGATGGAAAAAGATCTTTGATGGAGGAATGTTCTTTGAGATTTATTGGGAACTGTTAAATTCTTTGAGGCCCCTTAAAGTTTGTGGGATGGAGATGAAACAAGAAGAAAGAAAACAAGTGCACTTTGATCATCTGAAGCACAGGTTGTACTGAGCCGTCTCACAGGAGACAGGCCATAGTAGCTCTTTCAGTCTTCTCTGAAGTCTTAAGTTGCACGTTCATCTAAGCCACTTTGCCTGGATTTCAGTAATGGTTTGTGTTCATGAAGAATGAATTTTCCCCCTTTTTGCTCCTTTGTTGTCTCGTGCTGTTCTGTGTGCGGGGTGCTGCAGTAACAGTGAGCTGAGGGCCTGGTGTCGCTGCCAGTGCTGCAGGCATCAGCACGAGGCACCATCCTGGTGCTTCTGGTTTGCATCTGATCTCTGCACAGGCAATTCATTTGTTTGAATGGCTCTGAGAGAGCAGTTACCCTCCATGAGTTTAATATTTCTATATATGGGGCCCTTTGGCACCGTTCTCACATTATATTGCTAACAATTAATTGCGGTGCATCGCCATATACAAATGAGGGCAAACAGCAGCTTTCATTTTGCTGCTCTCGCTGTGGGTGATTCTGGGTTGTGTGCACATCGTATGCTTTTGTTCCAATATGCTATTTTTTATTGCTGCTGATAGCTGCTAATGATTCTTTTTATCACAGCCCTGTCTGCTTTAAATCTCATGAATGAGTCATATTGTTCATCCGCAACATTAACGATTTCAGACCACCTTTGTTATGGGTATTTATAGTAGTTAATATTCTAATGTATTCTCAGTAGTAAAGGATGTGAACCCTTAACAGTGTTCAAACAGATAAGCAGTTAAATAATTTTCCCATTGTTTCCTACATATCTGAAGTCATAAATTCATGGCTTGCATCTAAAATTACACAAGATGCTCAGACTCTGAGGAACATAATTTCTTGCCATTCATTTTTGCTGTTACTTGTTTTTTTACATTGTTAGCTAACAACTTCTAAGCAGAATATATTTCCATAAGCAGGGCAGGATAGGCCTGGCAAAAACCATAATTGCATTTGCATGAGTCCATGACAGGGGACATTATTTGTTATTCTGTCTGTGGGGTCATAAACACACGTTGGTTGGATGCTGTCAGTGTGTGACCCCCTTGTTTCAGGACATGGGCCAACACCCATGGGCAAATAGAAGTGGCACCATTTGAACTGTTACAGCTCCAAGTAAGAGAGGCATTTCCTTGGTGCCTTGATACCTCAGCTCTGTAGCTTTCACATCTCAACAAATAACTCATTTCAGTATCTCACTTCAAAAGTCTGGCATTCCCGACACAGCACTCTGTCACTGCAGAGCTTTGTCCAAGTCACAGTGCTTCCCCATCAGACCTGCCTTGGTATTGATTAGCTTGAACAAATCATCCACTGATGTCAAGAAAGCATTTTAGCGTCGAGGAAAACAGAGCTCTTCTGCTCCCATCTTCTGGTTGGGGTTCAATGTCATAAACAAGCTGGCAATTGCCAGTATATTTCCATTAGGACTGCTCATACAGTGCACCAACCTCAAAGGACTGAGTTTGGCAAAGGCATCTGGCAGGTGACTTGAGAGAACACTCTAATTTGAGTACTGAAGTGGTCTGTCCTTCAAGGAGCCTTTTTATTAATCTGAAAACACTATATGGCGAAATACTCACCTCAGGTGTCTGTGTTTACTCACACAGCTTTAAATAAAGTGTTTCCATGAAAGCACAAAATGTCTCTATAAATTTTCCAGTTAACAAAAAGAAACAAAAAAAAATTTTCTCTAGCACTTACATACCTGAACTTTTGTCCCTGTAATGTTTAACACCACATAGAGCATGAATGCAGAGCAAGCTGTTCTGTGTATGTGCATGACTTGCACACTGTGACGGCAAGTAAATGTGCAGCAGCTTTCCGAAAGAAGCCACAACACTATAGTTGAGTTATAAAATTATTAGAGGAGTTTAGCATTGAAAAAAGGAGAGAAGTGCCTAGGTCAGTTCCCTGCTATTCATTTTGCAGGCATGGGAGAACTGCACAGTAATGGGAATATTTTTGTGAACTGTCATTCTGTATTTCCTCCCTTGAATCATAAGAGATGTTGGACAAAGGCTGTGTTTTCTAATGAAGTTCACTGCAATAGTCTTTAAAGCTTTCAAATATGTATCCCTGTGAAGTTGGAAGGAATAACAAAAAGAAGTGATGCTGCTCTTCTTCCTCACCAAATTGGGCAGATCTACATAGCTGAGAACACCCTCTTTTAAATCAAAGCCTTTTAAGCACCACATACCTGTGGATTGCTTATCTGCAGCTGGATCTGAGACATAAAGGCACATCCAAGCCTGATTTCCTAGAGAAAGGACTCAGTAAAATTTGGAAGAGCATTGGAAGTCTTGGTGTTAAACCTGTGATGGTTCTGGAAGGTGAGTTGAGAGACTCCTGACATACTTCCCTGTAAGACAGCGAATTTGATAAAAAATTGATAAAATTATGATGAAAATTTTATGCTCTTGTATTGTCTTTTGAGCCTGTAATGCAGAACTGCTGGAAATGAGGCTCAGTAATGCAGCCACTTACACCATGAGCAAAAAACATGCACAGAGTAGTTGGACTAAGTTTAAGTAATTCTCTTTCTACATCCTATGTTATTTAAAATGAAGCAACATAAGAAAGTGTACACCAAATATAGTTGTTATTGTCAAAATTGGATTCCTAAAGAAGAGTAGATTCGCAAATCAACACAGATAAAAACCAGCATCTTTCTAAAAGGTCTGAATCCCCCATCTCTAAGTCTCTCAAGTTCTTTCCTCCAAAACTCAGTCCAGCTATCTAGGCAACAAAGTATGGATACCAATAAATATGTCAACTTTCTTGTCATTGGAGATGTACAGTGCACAGCTTTTAAAGCCTTCAGTTAATATTTTACTATCTTGGTGTAAATACCTGCACTCTGCTTCTGTCTGTTTGTTTTTTTGCTGCAGTAGAACTAAATTACTTGAAACATTAGGGAATAAAGCAGTGGGGCTTTTTTCCCCCAAATTATGTACATTCCTTATCCTGAAGTTCAAGAAAGTAATTAGTTTTAAGAAATTGACAAAAACCTACAAAATTTTCTATGCCTTTAGAGAGCAGTAAACAGGATTGCATCTGAAACATTTTCTTGTAGTAGGCAAGTGAAGGACAGCTTAATGATCTGTGGAAGGAATAAAGTAACATTTAGCGTGAAAAATGTTTATTAAATGTCATATGTTCATAAGATGAGGGAGCTATTAGCAATTCATTTAATGTTTCTGTGAGGCTGGTTATATCTCACAGACCCATATTGCCAAACACCCATTTGGAAATAATAGTGCAAAAATCCCTATAGTAGTTTCGGAGAAACTCATAGGTTTATCCCTCTTCAACTGACATTTTGTGTCACTTATTTAACCAGAAATTGTTTCACCCACAGAATACTGCAGACAAGTGAAGTCTTTTACATCTCTGACAAGACAGATTATCTAATTCATACTCATGGTTCCAAAAACTTTCCAGATCACGTTTTGGAAGTAATGAATGTGCTTTCGGGTTTTGACAGTAAATATGATTCCTCTTCCCTCTCCTATTTAGCTTTTTGAGACCTTGTCACAACATAGCTGGGAAAGGAGAGTTTTGCCAGTGTAGAAGTTGGCATTTCCAAAGGACTCTGCATCACTAATCATGCCAATTGCTACTCAAGTTCAGAGGAAGGGCTTAATGACTGAGAACGTGTAAGCTCAACGTAGATAAATGCATTTAAACCCATGTGCCAGCAGTCCTGCAGATGAAGGCAGGTCCATCTGCAGAGGCAGCATGATACCACTGTGCAGACCTGGAGCGGGCTTGAGAGACTGGACCAGGATTTCATGCAGGGCAAGTCTGGGCTCTGCAGGAACCCTTGTGTTAATGAAATGACACGGACAGAAGAATTTATTTCTCATAGCTGAGTTCTCTCAGTGGTTCCTCAGTTGTGACAGTGCTGCAATCACCTGCCATGCAGTTGAGACTATGGGACAAATGCAGTCATTGTCAGCTGTGGAAGCCCAGGAAAATAATTCAGAATTGTCGAAGTAGGTCACATAGCTACATCAGCGTTTTGTTTTTGCATAGTCCTTAGCACAATCAGAAAACCTGGTATGTGGGGTGGTCTTTTAGATGGGAATATAAAATGAATGTGGTGTGTGAAGCCAGGAAAGGCAGGGGTGGGAAAGAAACTTTATAGGAGTTGAGAGGCTTTGGTAAGGAACAGGAACATAAAAAAATAACAGTCTTTGCAATTACAATGCTAACATGCTTTTACTGATCTGTCAAAACTGCATAATGTCAGAGAAACCTTGATTTTTCTGGGAATATTTATCAGACTCATTGGTTATAGTGCCTTATGCTGATGTCAGTAATCAAGTAACCAGACTGTAATGTGCAATGTTTACTGCAGGCTCGTTGTGCCGGGGGAGGTTGATCTGACAGCGATCACACAGGTCTATCGTTTCCAAAACATATTTAGAGCAAACCTCATAAATAATCTTGTCACCATCAACTATGAGGTCTATCAGGCAGCTTCATTTACATTTGATACTTTTCATAGGAACAGGATTACATTTTTAGCAAATAAAGTAAGAAAGCCTCTCCCAGTTGTCTGAGTGAAGTGTTCTGTGTGGACATCCTCTTTACTTGCTGGCAATCTGGGATGAATTAAAATCCTTGTATGTGATGAACACTTGTGTTGATTTATGAATGCTAAGAAAATGAGTAAAAATATGTCTCCATATAGCATCAGCATTTGATATCTACCTGCTTTCTCATCTCATTGCTGAAAACAATGGATTATTCAGAGAAAAAAATAGAACTGCTGCATTTGTCTGACACCTGATGATAAACATTTTGGCCTGGATCTGATAAAACTCTTAAATACATTCTGCAGGTGTTTAATAAGTTCAAAAATATAATATTAATAGGCTACTCACTGATTTGAAATCAGACATGTTTATTTCTTCTGCTGGCTTTATAGCTATGGTAGTAAAAATTAATCGGTACTGAGTTACAGCATTGTGAATATCAGTAGAGATCGTTTATATTGCTTGGTGAGACTAAGTTCTTCGCATTAATATCCAGCATAGTGCCTCAACGAGAAGTAACTTAGTTTATTAGCTGCAGAGATAATTTAAGATATTAAAAATGAATAGAAAAGAGACAAGCTTAATCCTCTGAGTCTGCATGCTGCAGGTGAGGTAAATAGTTGGAATTTCCAAGCTGTCTTCAACCTGAACATGGGAGCATTGCTATTATTTATTTGCAGAAGCTAGGAACAGTCTTTCCACTTCTGCAGTGAAAATCACAGCCAAAGGCTTTAATCATTCAAAGGAAAGGCAAATCAATTGTTTATTCCATTATTCAGCACTGTGTATAATTTATATAACAAGAGGGTTTGACAGATGTTTTTCAAATTTTTCCTTTGTTATGGAATTGATAGTGGGTGAGGGGATCCTGTCCTTAGGCTATTTTATCTTTCCGCAGCCACACATATACTCACAGCAAGCCTGGGATTTTTCCCTCCTTTTTTTTTTTCCTTTACGAATGAAGGGATAAAGCAATTAACCTTTACATTTTGTCTTTACTATTTACTTTTGTACATTGAGGACTTCAATTTGATTTAAAGTAAA
This sequence comes from Phainopepla nitens, assembly GCA_013400175.1. NCBI lineage: Eukaryota > Metazoa > Chordata > Aves > Passeriformes > Bombycillidae > Phainopepla > Phainopepla nitens. Next base: position 1,476,907 of record VXBQ01007751.1, read on the forward strand.
ATTAACTGCATTTATGCAAAGTGGGAGTGTAAATGTTCTTGTATTGTTTATACTGAGAATATAGCAGATTGTGAATTTTTTTTTTATAGATTTATGGCCTTCTTTCTTTCCAAGTTATCATTTCTTTAATTGTGATTTATAATTTCATCCAAAACAGACCGGGTATCTTGTAAGGGATGTGTGGATGTATGATTTTCATTATTGTGTCTAGACATAGATGGGGCAAATTACCAAAATATTCTGTAAACTTACTATTTCACCAGTTAACATGTAGTGAACAGCCTACCTGTTTCCAGGGGAATTTTTAATCTGGAAAAATTTTAGTAGTCCTCTTTATCAGAGAGGGCAAAAGGAAGGTCCAGGTATTAGCAGATTCAAGGTCATTCTCAGTATTTATTTACTTTTTAGATCCATTTTTTACAAATGTCTCAGAGAAGGAAGTTTCTGTCATGTGTTTCAGTGAATATATTTAAAAAATCAGTGTGTCTCTGATTCCCCTTAACAGTCTCAGTTTTCCAACCTTACCAAACATTTTGAAGAGTACTTTTGTGTAAATTAATTGCAGAAACAAAGTAAACAGCAAAATCAAATTCTGTGCTCTTTAGTAACTGAGACTTTTAAAATACATTATTACATGCTGTTGGGGTTTTTTTTGGTATTAAAAAGACCAAAAAGAGAGAACCTCTGAGAAGACTGGTCAGTTTGTCAATGAGGAGAGAAGAAAGAAGCAATGAACCCTTCCTACTGAATAAACAAATCCCTTGTCCCTTTACTCTGTGTGCTCTCATGCAAAATGAAGCACCAAAAATAATATGCTCCAAAGAAACCCTACAGTTTCATATATACTTATATTTTATATTACATAAAGTATATATATCTGTAATGGATTATGGTTTTCACTTCATTAGATACACAAATAGGCTGATAACCATGTGCTGCCAAACATCATAAAGCACAACGGATAAGAGAGCAGCAGTTTGTGTCTTTAGGTAGTATCCTAACCTAGCTGCTTTATGAATGGAAGGATTTTCCTTTATTTCAGACCAAGTTTTATTGGTCTAATACTTAAAAGTTAAACTGAGTCCTGTTCCTTCCAGACAGATAATCTGTTCAGACTGCTTGAGCCCTCCCAAGGTAGCTCCCAGCATATTATCATGTTGCATTTTCTATTCAAGACAATCATCTACCAAGGACAATTTAACAATTCTTATGAGTTTATTTGAAGCGATAAATTTCATTTGCAGAGGAAAATACTTTGCTGTTGCTATGATTTCCTGAAGCTGTCTTCATGCCAAAGTCAGCTTGTCCTTAGAAAAGATTAAAATGTCTGTAGAGGTTTACAATGGGTGTTTTCATGTCCAAGATTTTTCAGTTAGATTTACATGTTGAGTTTATATTTCTGTTCAGTGTTAATATGACTAAGAAAAAAGCTGCAGCAAACCACAATCCAGACACAAGGCAGCATGTTGTTTTGTAGAGCACTAATAAATTAATCCATTAGTGACTGCAAATTGATTTTCTCTTGTCCTCATTATCGAGTATTCACAGGTATGTATTTAGACATTATAAATTAAAAGGGCTTTAATACTAACAACACATTACCATAGTGCAAGGACCATAAGGCACACTATTTTTCCCACATCAACATGAAAATGGAGAAATACTGATGAAGTAAAAAATAAAAGTGAATAATCTTCCTATCTGAGAAATATATTTGTTTCTAAGAACATAGCAATACCAGAAAGAAAGCAGAAACCACAATAACAAAAGTAAAATACGGTGGCATTATTTGGTTAATGACCCCATCTTGTGGAGCAGCTCCCACTCTTCAGCACATTTATAGCTCTAATATGCATTTTTTTTCAGGGAGTCCATTTCTTGATGGAGAATTACTTGGCATTGCACTTGCTGTGTCCAGGGAAATGCTCTGCAGGCAATTCATCACTTGTACACCACAGCTGTAGAGCAATGGAACAGCCCTTTGTCACACCATGGATTGCCAGGGTCAATACTCCACATTTCAGTGTTTGGTTCAGCCACAGGTCACCACCACAGCTCCCATCCCCCACCACCCCTGCTGGTTATTTCAGTGTTGGTCATAACCAGTGCCAGCGTGTGCTACACCTGCCAGAGTTACCATTCCCTCCTTTTCTGTTCCCAAATAGCTGCTCCCAGAGCTTGTTGAACTACACCTAATGATTGGAAGCTTGGATATTTTATTGTTAAGGTTTATCCCACTGGACATCCTTTTATCATCATCTGGGGAAATCAGCTTTGTCAGCAGTATGTATTATGCTGGTTGCTGAAGTTGTTTTCCAGGCATGGAAACATGAGATACTTAAAATAAATCACCAGACATGTTTCCACCCTCTCCAGCTGAACATGTTTTCCAGGAAGGCTCCATTTATCCTTGATTCTCACATAGGTGTAAGCCACTCAAATATGGACTGAAATGCTTTTTTTCATCTTTTTAAAGGAATGGTATATTTCTATTTATGTATCCAGTTTTTGAGGAAGGGGTTTTTAACCATGTTGGTGAACTCAAAGGGAGAATTGCAGGCTGCAAATGGAAAACATGTAAAGAAGGTATATGGCCAAGTTAGGAAAGGATTTTTTTTTCCAGCTGTTCTACAGACTTAAAAAGGTGATACTATATGATCTTCCTCCATGTGTCAATATCCTTAGTTTCTTTGGAGACCAGATTATGGTGCTTTGATCTCTGCTATAATTTTTTAAAGTAAAGAATATTCAACTGCATTTTGATCTGATTTACAGAAAGATGCAAAGGTGTGAATTGCATGTAGATAACATATGCAGGTTTCACAGGTGCCGGAAATTGGGGGAAAAGCTACAAATCTCTGTAAATATAGTATGTTTGATGCACTTTTGATATATCTGATCTCATGCTTTTATAAGAATTACATTCTTATAAAAATTTTCATTCCTGTCAAATGTAGTAGGGATGTTAGTACATGATATTTGTACATGAGTGCAAGAATACAGATTAGAAGATCATTGTGTGGAATACATATATGTATGACGTTCAGTTATGTATTTTCAAAAGGAAAGATTCATTTGTCATTAAACTTGCATAATGTTTAACTTCCCTAACACCATGCTAATAAGGTATTTATACCATATACCATCATCTTGTGTTCTTTGCTTTTGATGTGCATATTGTGCCTTCTGCATGAAAATAAAATACGGAGTTTAGCAGCTTTTCCATAGATTTGTATGCTAAGTGAACTGAGCAAGCTGATGCTCAATGCTTTCCCCTGGGTGGATTGAAAAGGTGCAAAAGGTGAAGAATTCCCAGCATTTTCAACAGAAACCCAAATAGTCCATGATCTCGTCGCAGGTTCCAGAGTTGGCAGTAAAATGAAGTGTTGAAACTAACTGTTGGGTTATGTTGGAAAATCTTTTAACTGTCCTGTATTGTTCTTAGAGGCCTCTAATTCATCATGTGAAAAAAGGACCCTGAAGTCTGTAGAAGTCCATGTGATAATTCAGTCAATATTCTAAAAGCATTAAAATTTTTGCTTCACTTTGAGATGCCTTGGAATTGTTGCATCCTGTCTGTCTGATGGCCAAGTTGGGAACGTGGCTTCTCTTTCCTGCCGTCAGATGTTCTGCTGTGCAGCAGAGACCAGATAGGTGTCACGTTGGGTGCAAGTGTGCCTGCTGTGCTGTGGTGAGAGCTGCCAAACTCAATGAAAGCCTTCCATTCATCTCTTGAGGTTTTGGTCCCTGTCAGAGAAAACTAAAAAGAAATTTGTCTAGCTAAGGACAGTGGTTAGCATGTTGAGAGAGGAGTTACAGGAGGAGGGAAAAATGAAATCACTTTAGGTAGCTAGCTTGTACATAAAGTCAAATGTAAAGGTATTCATGTCCTTCCCCAAACACACGTCCCTTCCTGTGACCGGTGAGTGCCCTAAATTCCCACCTTAGCATTTGTTTTTGAAGGGCAGGGTTGTGCCTTTGTTTTGGACCTATACCCACACAGTGGGCCCTGACCCCCATTCTGCAGCACTGCTATATCAAGGTTAATTTATACTTTACTCTGTTTCTAACATTTCTGTCTTTTTTCTCTTCTTTCTTTTACATGCTTTCATGAGTATAGCAGACCATTTAGGAATTGAATTCATGGGTAAGTTTTAACTTCTCTTCCTTTCCATTGCTCATATTTATCTTGGTTCCTTAGTCCAAAGAACATGGAAGTTAATAGGAAGGCTCCCATGACCTCCACCACTGGGTTTTGGATTGGGTTCTTTTCGTACTTACCGATTACATTTGAAATTATACGAAGGTTTAATTTTTCTCTTGTCCACGGCTATGGAGCTTAAAACCTACATTATGATGTTTTAGTATTTCATTGGTATTTAATGAAACATAACATAAAGGTTATGAGACCGTATCATCTTGAGGAATAGTATTTTATATGTGATTTTAGGGTAGAGATACTAACTTTTTCATGTAAAGGAAAGTAAATTCTAAATCATATTCTTTTTTTCTTTTGTTAAGAATTTGTTGTTGATTGCAATATTAAATTTAACTAGGTTTAATAAGAAACATCTTATTAAAGATAATTTTCTCAAATCAAAGAAATACTTTTAAGAAAAGAGTAAAAGATCAATCATTCTCTGAGAAAAAGTTAAATTGGTTAGGAAAAAGCTAAAAAAGGAGTGAATAATTGCTTCTTACAATTTTGGAAAGGAAAAGATGACATTGGCTCAGCTGCAGCTCTGTGATGTGTTCATAGCCTCATGGAATGACAGGCTTAACAGATCACCTCTCAGCTGGTGATCTTCAGACTTGAGGAAGCCGAGATCCATCCTTCACTGAGTTAGTGGTCCTTTGTATAAGAACAGCTTGCATAAACCATTAAATATGACTGAAAACACTATAATAAAAAGCATGCAAATTCCTGTTGAAGTTAGAAAACAGTTACTTTTAATGTGCTTTTCCCCTGTGTTAAGTTTTACTTGATTTTTTTAGATTTTAGAAGTAAGAGCCTTATAGCCTCGATTTTAGGTGCCAGTTTGGGGATTTTATTGACCTGTTAGGTATAAATTGTCAAGAAACCAGTATGGTGATGATATTAACTGCATGGCAGGCTGCAGTAACAAGAGGATAGCCAGCAGGTTCAGGGCTTTTCTCCTACTGCTTTTGGATTTGTGCCTTACCTAGAGCACTGTTCTCTCTAGAGAACTGGTTCGAGAGGTCGGCAAGTTTTGTGTTTCACTTCACTTTATATAGGGCTTGAAAAGTGCCAGTGGAATCAATGCGAGTGTCTTCAGAGACTTAGTGGACAAGGACAGCTGGGAAATGGTTACTTGAAAGGCTCTGCATATATCCTGCTTTTCCTGCTTAACTTAAATTGTGAGCAGCAGTCTTGAGGCATAAGACTTGAAGGACGAGCATATATGTAAAAGAGGATAAGGAGTATAGATGTATGGGATGCTTTGAGTGAATCTTTCTTCAAGAAGCAGGAAAGTGTTACCCAAGAGGCAAAGCTGAATTACTTTAATTTTATTTTGAGACTTTCAGTTTCTTCTTTTTTTTTTTAAGACATCTCTTAAAGGCATGAACTAAAGCCAATCCCTGAAATCTTGGCTCAGAGTAGTCCTCTCATATGAATAGCTCTCAGATTTTTATCTAATATTGGAACAGATCCTGATGGCATAAAAATTAATGAAATTTTGTGTCTCAAGCCTGAAAATACTAAGGTGGCAGCCTAAAATGAGGATTAAAGTTGTTTCCTGTGGACTAGAAAAAAGCAAGTTCTGGAACTGTATGCAAAAGTGAAATGCTTGTGCTTCTTAAATCCTCCTCTATTCTTCATGAAGATTTGCTTAGGAAATGTAAGCATGCATGGAATCATTGTTGTGCATGTAGCAAAGTAGAAATCCCCACCCTGTACACAGAGAGTTCAGGTAACAATATGCTTGTCAAATTAGGGACACTCCTGTAAAGCCTCTACGATGAGTTTACTTCTGTACTGTAGAAAATAATGGCCATTAGTGCAAAGACTGTTTTTCTAGCTAGAAAAAACAGCAATGTAGAGATGGTGCTGAACTTAGCCTTCTTTATAAGCAGTCCAGAGAATGCTCTTTCTAATGTTTTCATTGCATTTGTGGGCTCAGTTGCCTTAGAAATTCCATTTTCATCATCGTCTTCCAGAAGTTTTGTTTGAAAACCATGTAAACCATGTAACTTGGATTGCCAGGGCAAGATGAATTCCTTCCATGGTAGACAAAGCTGAAACCTCATGTCAGTGGGAGCATCTGTCTGTAAAGGTGTCTAAGGGGACAGATGAAATGTACACTGAAGCTACACACCTGCTTTAGTGTTCATTTGCTAAGGAAGGTAGATAAGTGTAATTTCCTTTGTGGGTTTTTTTTTTTTGTTGTTGTTTTTTTAATTAGCTATACTCTCAAGGATCAGTGAAGTGTATATACATAACCAGTCCTTTTACTGTCCTGTCAGGGAGCTGTGGTCCATGAATTTGTGTACTCTGTTGTGAACAAGTTGGCAATGTTTTCCCCCACAGGCTCCTGTGGCAGCCCAGCCCAGTGCTCAGTAGAGGCACTGTCTGTTGCTTTTCCATTACCTGTTGAAATCTTCTTCCTGCTGGACCCTTCTCTCACAAACAGTACTTTAGGAACAAGAATTGTTCCTTCAGTTTATGTACCGCACTGAATTTTGTGTTAACCTCGCTCACGGTCCCCGTTCCTATCTGGGTGTTGTCAGGTTTGTGTTCCGTACAGTATTCAATATTCTGCATTCCAGAACTTGAACACCTGTTACTTTAATATTGCTACTGATACTGATTCACACTGTCTGTTTCTTTGTATGGATAGCAGAGACAAAGGCAGGCATATTGATGTGGCACATCTGTTTTAAAATGTTGCAAATGTAGCAATTAATGTATGTTTCATGTGCAGCACCTCCTAGATTAAAGGAAAGCCAAGTATGTGGTCAAGGGACACTGTGTGCCTAAAATCATGGATTCAAGTGTTGTCATCAGTGGTCCAGCTTTATGAAACTTCTGGTGATAAGGAAATAGTATAGGTTCTAGTACATCAAGTCAAAAAAAACCAAAAAAAAAGGTCTTGTGTCTGATTGTCACTTGATTCAATATCCATCTCTGATGCAATCTCCTGGACACGCTTTGGGCAAGGTCTTTTAATCTGTCTGTGCTTCAGATTCTCAGTTGCAGTATGTTTTTTCAGGCTTTCTGGATTTAGATTGCTCAGCTGCCTGGAGGATATCTTTTAGTACCACAGAAACTTTCTTCCTTGCAAGAGGGTGCAGACTTGGCTGTGTCCTGTTCTCTCCTCGCACGGGAGCAGAGCACCATGAGGAGAGCACTGTGCAGCTCACCTGGTCAGCTTTGGTGCCCAGTGTCTCACCAATGAATATGCATACAATTTTATTCACATTTCCAACACAAAAGTAAGGAAAAATTGCCACCATGTTCCTACAAACTGGAAATATACAAGCTGTATTAAAAATTATGTGTCGATGGGAAGCAGGGTGGTGGTTGGTAATGCCTATGTGAGCAAGAGAGATTTAAAAAAAACCAAACAAACAATATACTACCAAAAGAAGCAGCTTTTACACAATGAAAAAAAACTAAGTGATGTATCATTAGCATTAGAGAGCATGGGGGTACAAGTATCTACAGCTTATCATCATTTTTTGACCTAAGTGGTTAACTGCACTTCAGGGTTGAATGGTTTACTTTTACAGTGGAAGATTTGTTGACGAGGACAAATATCTGTGATATTAAACGTGGTCACTTTGGAGCAACAGATAGCAGCTGAAAGCTGTCATGGGGTCATGCCTGGTGCATGTTTTCCCAGCTGCAGAGTGAAATCCTTACCTGAGAGTCATCTTGGATGTTCTGAGCTTCAAGCCAGTGCCTGAGACAAGGAGTTGGCTTTTTAACTCATTTCTTAAACTGAGGATGAGTAGAGTTAAGGTGTCCCGAGGCATGAAACACACGGGTGAGTATTGGTATAACCTGCTACAACACATGAACAAACACGGCAGTTTCCGCAACTGCCCACACCACCTACTCTGATGCAGAACGATGATCTTTTATGTGACAGTAATTTATGGTGGATACAGCAGGAAATAAAATGCTCCAATAAAGTGCAACCAAGAGCCAAGTCACTGCAGTTTTGATGGAAATACAAGCATAAAATGGAGTAGTTTTCATCTTTGTGCTGCTTACCAGTTAAACCAGTGTCAATGGTATAAACAGTTTTGATGTGATAATCTCAATCTCCCCATGTGTGAATTACAGAAAACCAATGTAGCAGTTGTTATATGTAGTCACTACTATTTTTTTTATTCTTGAGGCTTAAACAGAAAATTAATATTTTTCCTTAGAAGTTCTCATCTTTTCTAGAAAAATCATGAGCTTCACTGAAGTCAATGGAGTATGAATGGTATATAATACCTTGTAAGTGCTGCATCATTAAATAGCATTTAATTGAGCAGAGTAATAAGTAACTTAAGAATTGGGATCCTATTTAACTTCATATATCTCCTTGCAATGACTACGATGTGAAATGTATTCAGTTTTCTGTAGTCTGAGCAGCTGTTAACACTGGAGAAGATGGTGCATGCTGTATTTTCACTGTGTCTATTCTCACTGCCTCCTCATTGTGCTAAGATGATCTATGCCTAAGACTGTGGGAATACCTGATCCAGTTAACCAGACTCAGTCATGCACTGACTGATGCATTTTTAATTTTTACAAACTGCAGGAGTTGCTTTTGCTGATGGGCAGGATAAGCAATAGTGCAACTTAGTGTTTTTCCTGTATGCCAGAAATAAAAAGGCCAAGTTCATTAGTCCTCACGCAGCTCAAAAACTGGAAACCTAGACTCTTTCCTCTGAAACTCATTGTTTTTCAGCAGCAGCCAGAAAAGGATAATAAATAAACCAGTGTGTGCATGGCTGGTCCTTGCCTTAGTTACCATTTAGAAGCTCTTATCTGTTATAAAACTCCGTAATGCTACAGTCCGTTCTGGAAGAGAGGATGAACGTTCAATTACATGAGTAGAACTGTATGTGTTCTAAAGGATATATGTTTGAAAAATAAAGAAATTAAGTTCCGTTTTCCCTGTTCAGTTTTCCTTTCTAGTAGTATAAAGCAGGTAGATCATTTTCTGATAATATAGCACACTGACTGTTTTTCATGTTCCTGCTTGCACAAAATCTTGTTAGAGATTCTGATCACAATCATCCCCTAGAACTATGAAACCATATCTTCCTAATAAGTATATTGTTATTATTCAATAAGTATTTAAAATAATTCATCTGTACTCTCTTGGTAAATTTCTGAAGAACAAAGAAGGGCTATTTTGGTTAGCATTGATACTTGGAATGTTTACTACTCTCCTGGAATCCCTTTGTTCTTCATCCTGCCTCAAATTTTCATTACCTTGTTCTGGTTTTTGTCTTTTCAAACTCAGTGAAGACTTACTCCTGGGATCTTTTCCGAATTCACTAAAGGCTTTGCTCTTGGGACCTCGTCATTCAGTTTGCCTTATGAAATACCTGTCCTTTTTAAATATGCTGCAAAATAACAATAGCATCCTGAGGCATGAAATGGATTTAGACTCTCAGCACTTTCCGTGGGATTCACTTAGCTGGGAAGAAGAGTCATTTATCATCTCTAGAGAAAAGAGACATGAGCAGCAGAAGAGAGTTTTACAGAAACAGCTGATGCCTGAGTACTGTAAGAGCAATGGATGGAGCAGAGGTTCCTCAGGGGCTGCAGAAAGCTCTGCCAGTGGTTGTACCTGTTTAGGAAAACATATCCCCTAAATGAAAGTCAGCCTGCATCTGGTGCATAAGGTGCAGGCTGCCTCCCATCTGGCCTCAGTTTAGGGCACATGGTTCTAGTTTAGTTGAGAGGGAAAGATTTTTTGCCTAAATAGGTTGTAACCGATCTACTATCTTGGTTCAGTGCTACCATCTTTACTTTTCTTGATACATCGTTTTTCCAATTTATCTGCACTTTCTGTATTGGCAGTGAACTGGGTTGGATTAACTGGCATTATTTTTAAAAGGTTTTACTGTGTGGTTAACTTATGTGTGTCATTAATTGCCTTATTGTGCTGCTTTATCAAAACAGTAATTCCATGAACTGGGTGGATAAAAAAAATTCTAATATATATAACTTCCTCTGGTGACCTTCCCCAGTAATTGGTTTCTGCTGTTCTCTCTAACTGAACCTCCTGATCATTTGTAGTGACACTTACGGAAATTCAAAAAAACCCCAAAAACTGATAACAAGGTGTACTGACAAGTTTAGAAAGACAGAGTTGGTCTGGGTTTCTCTGTTTTGCTGGAGTCTGGGTTGGGAGGAAGAGAAAGTTGCATTAGGTGGGGTCTGTATCAGCCTGTAAAAGGGGTTGTGCATCCTCCCTAATGCTACATAAGGACTGCCACTCCCAAGGTGAATGTGGACTGAGTTCCACTGTGTGCTGATTGAGGGGGCACTAATAAGGTCCAAGTGTTACCCGTGGGTTAGAAAAGAATTTTTGAAGCCTGGAATATGTATGTTGTGTTTAAGCCTCCAGGTAAGTTTCCTTACCTCCTCCTAGTGCCAGGTACAAGCTTCTTCTTCATTGTGCCAGCTTCAAAAACGTTGGCACCTCAGAGAGAAGGGGTGTGTGCTTCCAGGTTGGATTTCAGCTGAGGACACAGCATCTCATCTGCTCGCAGAGGGGCTTTGCTGTGTCCTGTCTCTGCATACACATATTATGTGTACATGCCGGTTTGGGAGTAGGCATGTGCCCTAGGTTCCTGCACAGCTGATGTGCCTCAGAGTTAAACACTTCTTATCATGAAATACAGGTAATTGGATGGCTTCAACACTGAGCAGACAGCTGTGTATTTAAATGTGACCTTTTACCCAGTCAGCCTCGTAACCTGCATTTTGAATATGGTATTTAGGTAAATGCTGCGCTGAGCCTGAGGAATTGTTAAAACTGACACACAACAGTATGCTAATGCAATTAGATGACTTGCAGTTTGATATTTGGCCTTTGTTTGGGCTCAGTTGCAGTTTAACCAGATGCAAAAATATGTAGACAGTTACTTGTACTCTGCTGAAACAAGCCTAGCAGGGCAAAGGTGAGATCCACGTGTCAAAGGTGGTGCTACAGACAGCTGCCACAAGATCTGCCAATGGCACTTCATATTTCCAGTCGACAGAGGACTGGGAGGAGGCTTCAAAGCAGTGAGTACCATCTGGACATGTCCATGAGAACTTGGGATCTGCTGTTTGGGGTGGGGGGGAATTTATTATTAGCAGAAGGCTGTTCACTGTGTGTTGAGGCTGTCTTGACACAGGAGAGGCTCCAGACACCTGATCTGCACCATGTTTATGCAGCCACAGTGACTCAGTGCTGCTCTGCCCTTCTGTTGCTCAGAGGTGCTACGTAGATGTCAAGTCTCATTCAGTAAATGATGCAAGGGTTTGGAAAGCAGAACGTAAGTATTGCAATAAATGTTCCGTGGCAGTGGTGCGCTTGTAATGCATACTACAGTTGTAAAGAAAAATCAATGGTTTTGACAGTGAACTAAATCTTTCTCTGTCCTTCTGTGTCCTGCCTAGAATGAGTAGAGACAGTGTCCTGCCAGTAATTGCTGGAAGCAGAGGAGAAGGGTAAGCAGTGTGGGAAAATGGGCATTGTGCTGTGCAGAACACCAAGTTTTTGTTTCATGCACTGCCTTTTCTCTTCTTTTGCAGGAGCTGTAGGATATTGGCACGTGGAGAAGTGCAGAGATATTCCTACTCTGGCTGACGATTTCTAATAAAGATATTTTTGTTGTAATTGAAAATTTTCTTATGATCCCATTTCCTGTTCCAGTCAGCATCGGTTTATCCTCATTTCAAGTGTGATTCTGCTGAAAAATGCTCTGTCCAGTGGCCCAGGGCATCTTTTGGTATTGCTTCAGACTTACCAGCCAACAATTATCTGGGACACAAGCGTGAGCAGCACAGCAGGAAGAGGGAAAACAAATCCTGTGTGTGAATGTACAGGTGGTGTTTTGTGTGCTCAGTTCTTAACAACAGGGAAAGAATCTCATAGTTGCTTGTAAACTGTTACACCCAGATGACAAATGTACTTTTTTGTTTACCACTGCTGACTTTTCTCTGTGAATGGTTAAATAAATTGCCGTGAGATATTTTCATTTAGTATGGATCCAGATCCTTTTGGATAATGTTCATGTAATTTACTCACTGCATTTATATCTATTGCATCAGTCATTTTGTAATTATCATATGAATTAATATGATCTTTTTTTTGTTTCTGTCCCAAGTCAATTATGTACTACTCCATGCCTACTTTAGCAAGTAAACTCTATTGTAATATAGCATGACTCTACGGCGATTTTGTTACATCTCTTGGTAATTTTGCATTTCACATTCAAATAGAATATAAATATGGAAATATAAAAAATAACCTGGTTGTAGAGGAGCATAAAATGGGACAGTATATTAGTTCTTAGCAGAATTAACTAAAACAATTTAGGGTCCTCACTGTTCAATAGTGAAATACAGTTACAGAGAAGAGCTAGACAAAATTAATGAGAGCAAGCAGTTTAGAGAGGAGATGAAAGTGAGAGAAAAAGCACTTTACTTGCCATTAAGAGTTAATATTTCTCTTAGTAGCTTCCCACACTTCGCTGTTAATTGCTAGGTGTGCAAGTTGTTTCCTCATTGAAATAATGGCCTTTGTCACCCAAAGTTCAAGGTTTTAAGTGATGCAAGGAGCAGGGAGTGAAGCCAGCTGATGCATTTCCATCGGGCAGTGCTGGTGGCTGCCTGCCTAAGCCTGGCCTCCCTCGTGCACCTCCAGCTCTTGCCAGTCCTCTGTGCCATGAGATAAAGTTCTTCAGTGCTGTAAAGACTTGAGTTTCTCAGTGCCAGCCAAGAGTATTTAAAATTGATGCCTACAGAGCCTTTGGGTGTTTTCAGAGTGTTAGTTGACTGTATGCTTTGAGAATTGCAGTGTTGGTCCTAAGACTTACTTTTGTGTTGCTCTTGATTTCTGACTAAAACACATGGAAGTCAGTGGATATTTTGGTATCACGTATGTTACTTTTAATATAACATAAGGAACCCGAAATCAGAATCCAGTGTGTGACTAGACTGACATATGAAGTGAGCCTGTCCTTTCCCTGATTGGCTAAATCAAAACAACTAGATAAATTTCTCAGCAGTAGTTACAAAATTGAGTATGTACAAGTAATTTGGTGCAACTGTGCCAAGCTAGGAGTATCTTTGCTTCCTCTCTTGAGCTTCCATTCATCTCCCTACCTTTTCTCTTTTGTACCTTCCTGATTTTTATGTACCCCTATGGATTTTATTTTTGTGTTATTTTCATAAATCTACTGATCAATGAACTTACTCTGTTTAAGTGTGTTGCTGTTGAAAGCAGTGACTACAAATCAGTCGTATCACAAACTGCTCTATTTAGCTTTAGTGGAGAGTACAGCATGCACACACTGAAGTTTTACTCGTTCATTATCATAATACCCTCTCCTGTACCCAGAAGTGATGCAGCATTTGAAAAATGGAAATCACAATACACACTAACTTTACCATCTCATAAAATATGAATGCTCAGAAAATGAATACAGCAGTGTTAAATACAGTTAAACAGCTTTAGAAAAACAAAAATATGTATATATCACTATAATACGTACATGCACGGGATATTAATGAAAAATACCACATACTTCATTTTCTGTGTTTATTCTACACTGTGCTCATTACTCTCATTCAAATAATTTAAATTTGCTTTCAAGATAAGGACGATTTGCTGCTGATGAGAAAAGTTGGGATGTCTTCTGTGTTGTGTTTTTCTCTGAGGCCGTGGCATCTATGCACTGAATATAAAGCCAGCTGGGATGGAGATTTTGTACATTACAGTACTGGCAGAGCAGACCTTTAACATTTTGAGTAATAAATAGTTGCACATAGTGCATTGTTAGGATGTGTATCATAAAAACATAAGACTTTATTAAACTCAGTGGCAATGTGAGACTGACTTCTGCTGAATTTTTCTCCATGAAGGTTTTTTTTATGCTTCTGCACTTTAAGTAATGTACGTAAGTCAAAACCAAGAAAGTGGCCTCAACTGAGTGTTTGTTCAATGAATGATGAAGAGGAAATTACCAAAACAAGTGAATATATTATTTCAGTCAGGTTTTTTTCTTGAGAATCTTTCTAGTGTGTTTTAAAAATTTCTCTTGCCTGGTGGAGTCTCTTTTCAAGGTAAGGTGGTACCAGAGCATCTCATTCTTTCAATTAGTAGTGAATCCTGTCTTGAAATAAGATGGCTGACCATTGGTGGGAGAAGGTGAGTGGATCCTATAGAACAAGTCAAGTCACTTTAAGTTTATTCCATAGAGTTACATAAGGTGAACTGGAGAGGAAAAAGTAGATGTAATTGTCCTAAGTTATGCTATTTTTTGAATATTTCTTTGTGTTTTTTCCAAAAAAAATTACTTTTTTTAAGCACATGTTCTAGTCAAGTTTTTGTTCCAAAAATACTATGAAAAATATTCATTTAAACCCCAGGGAAAATATGGAAATTCTGTTATTTATTTTTTGCTGAACTCAAGTGGTGATTTTTGAGAACTACACTGGATGGCCGATATCTTACTTGTCAATATTGGGTCAAAGATTCTTATTTGGCTCTGGTGTAGTTGATGTGAATAGAGGACAGCTGAAAGACAATTCAAATGTATGCCTTGGCACTGATGCTGCTTTATGCAGCTTTTATGTCAGGAGTTGTTCTGCTCAAAGGGTAAGTAATGTAATGACATTGGCTTGTTTTTTCAAGTGATTTGTAGTTTTTTCTATACTTTTTAAGACATGTTGGTATTCATGTTTCAGCTATTTTGATGGTTTCATTGCCTCGACACCTTTGTGGATTAGGTTTAGCATCTGTAGGCCATGAATCAGTTTGGTAATCATCCCTTTCAGTCTGCTCGGGCATGTTTAGTGAAAGTCAAACAGTTCTTGTGCAAAGAAAATTCAGAATCGCCTGTAAGTTTGCAGGTCTAACTCTTACTGTGGCAAATTCCTTGTGAATTCAGAACTGAAGCGTGCTCCAGACTCCTTACTGGATGTCCAGCCTGTGTTCCTGGTTCTGGTGGTGCTAGTTTAGCAAAAATGGGGCATAATCTGCTCCCCTTTGGAACTGTGACAAACGTGGTGGGAAAACCATTCACTTTTTAAGAAACACATTCTGTCTCCCCAGTCTCCAAAATATGCTCCATTTCCCTAAATCTTTTCTCAGTTTAAATTTGTGGAGTTTCTTCTCTTAATAAAGTATGCTAATAAAAATTCATGAAAATAGCAATGTATGATTCACTTGTCAAGGAATTATCTTCCCATAATACCCCCCACAATGTAACATTTCTTTTTCTCCCATTTTGTACTCCTCATTTTATGGTGCCAAGGTGTGTACCATCAGTCATTTCATTTACTCTTTTGCCATCTTTCTTGCTTGCTCAATCACTTTGATACCTTCATCTTATCCTTCATTTTTTTGCTCTCAGTGTTCTAAAAAATATGGGTGCTAGTGTTGATAGCACAGCTGTGCTGATGAACCTGCTAGCAAAGTCTTCTGCTGTGCAAAGGAGTCTGTCTCTCCCTGTCATTACTCATGTCACTGTTTCTGAAATCAGCTTTTTTTGCTCTTCACTTCCTCTGGGTGTTTTCCTTTCCTCTTCCATTGTTTGTCACAGCTCTGCAGCCATCTCTCACTCCCTGGTTATTTTGGTATCACCATTACTTCCGGTATTGATGTTACCTTTTTTCCTTAAAAAAAAGTCTGTAATGTTAGATTTTCTGCATTATTCATAAGGCCATATATGAACACCTGCATCTATTATTCAGAACTCCTTATTTCTTTTATGCTAGAGCCTAGAACCTCTTTTATAATTCAGTAATAAATGAGTGCCTTCAGTTTATTCAGAGGATATTTTGCCGACCTAATGTTTATCTCCCAACTGTCTTTTAGTTAATTGTGCAGAGCCCTGCAGTGCAAGGAGCTACAGACTTTTAGAATAATTTAGAGTATCCCATCCCTCTTTGCCATCTCTGTCTTCCTCCGCTGGCCTCCCTGTGCAATATGTTTGAAGTGGTTCTTGGTCCAGAATAGATTTTTTTTTAGCATACAAATATTTTTCCCCAATTTTTTTCTCCAATCTTTTATATGAGACTATTACCTGATAGGTATTGTCTTTTTATCTTTAAGGAGGTGCTAATGCAATTCTTATTAGTTTTATTTTGCTTTTTGCCACTTATTATGCTCCCACATGTACTCTTTTATGTTCCCTTTTGTCTGAAACATCTGTCCTCTAGAGCAGTAGTTGGTGTGCCTGTGAGTTTCCTACTTACTTAAAAAATATTTGTGAAATGAATGTCCCAGAACCCCTGCATGACTCAGGGTGGAACCTGAAGGTCTCTTACTTGAGGCTTGAGGCAGGGTCAACAAGCTGGCCACCAGGCTGCTCAGGACTTCATCCAGATTAATCTTAAAAACCTTGGACTGCACGACTTCCCCAGGCAGGCTGTTCCAGTGCTTGACTGTTCTAGTGGTAGAAGATTTTCCTTCTATTTAGATAAAATGGCTAAGTCTGATATTTTTCTAGAAATACTCTGGAATAATGTATTTTCTGCTACTTGATGTTTTGTGATTCAGACAAATAATTGCTTATTGATACTCAATTCTCTGCTTATTTACAATGCTGTGCTCTGGGTAGGTAAAAAAATAACTTGGGCTTAGTTTTGATAGTCGTATTTTTCTTGTCCTGTCGAAGCAATACTAGTCCTCATTTATTTATGTCTTTTTACTACTAGAAAAAATATGTGATATAACTCCAAAGTAAACCTTCATCTGCAGCTTTGTAATTATCCAGGCCTACAGTACAATATTTTATCAGCTTTATGCAAAAGCAAGTTCTAAAAGTAATGAGTTGCAGTCCATTGTTTTAGATTAGATCATCACAATGGAAATGCGAGGAAGTTATTCTATTTTAGACACCTTTGCTTATTTACTGTATGTTTGTGATATTGATAGAATTTCTCACCCAGTACCTGGTTTCACACTAAATTCTGTATTTAGGCAAAAAATGTAAAGGAACAACTGGATGTATTGAGATTTCTAGTGGCCGCAGAGATGTGCAAAGCAGTTTAGGAATCTTGACAGTTTACAGAAATTTGGTGTTTTACCTGCTGTGGTGCCTCATATCAGCCTGTTTAACAGAAGTCAGTCATAGGAGTGCCAGAAACAGCAGAATTCACCAGCAGTTTATTCAACTCTTTAAATTGGGTCTAACATGAGAGAATTAGAAACTGTTTGATACAGCTCCCATAATGCAGTCTCCTCATCAAAGAGCCTTAGTTAAAGAGTAAGAAATTTCAGAGAATGCCATCAAAATAAGGCCTGGCTTTAATTAAACAACTTAAACACACTCTGTTCCATAAGTGCGTTTATTAACATTACTTTTGCAGTAACCTGAATGAGGAGCAGGAACATGAGAAGTGGACTAAGTCAGGATTGACTCCCAGCTCATTCTTGAAAATCTATGAAAAGGGGTTTTTGATTGCTCTTAAGCTGTTGTCCTCTCTAAGATTGTCTATATTTAAATTGCTTTAGTTGCATTATATATTCAAAATACAGGAACTCTATGAAAGTTTTAATAACTTTAAAATAGTTAAAATGCCTCTTCAGATACTATTTTTACTTTCCTCTTACTTGTCCTTGTGTTTAGCAAATATTGACGCTTTTTTCCATCATCTAACTTGAATGCAAAATGACATAATAATTTCCATTAACTTTATTTTTCATTTTCTACAGCGAATGATTATGCATTAAGTTCTTTTATTCACTAAGAAGCCTCAATGAAACTGTGTGAGATTTTTTTAGTTAGCCAAACAGAAAAAAAAATAATCGTGGAAGACCTTTTCATTTCGGAAACCAAAGGCAACCTTTTGCCGCGTTTAATGACAACATTTGTTTGTTAGGTTCATTGCTTGTGGTATTTTTTAATTTTTTTTCCTGCAATTTTTTAGAAATTTTTGGTAAAATAACTTCACCATCTTTGATCGCACCTGACCTGTTTAGTTGGGAACAGCCAGCGGGATCTGTCAGAGGCCAGAGTTGCCCTGCAGAGCTGTGTCCCCATCTGGTTTCATGGAAAGATGAGCTGGTACTGGAGCACAGGTGAGAACAGAAACAGAGTTGCAGGAGGGCATGAATTCACTGAAGGAGTGATGGCAAGAAATAGAGAATTTTGACCATAATTTTGCTTTCTTAACTGGGAAGAAATCTGTGTCTTTTTGAAGAGTTTGATTCTGCTGCGCTCCTGGATTTTAATGTGAGATTTCTCTCGTGCAGTACGATAAAATTCATGGTTGCAAACTGATTTGAAACCGTTTGTATAGTTGGTGAGCAAAAGTAATTTCAGATAACATAGTAATTCTCATTTACAAGTTGACAGAATTGTACCTGAAATGAATATAAGTGATTTTAAAAATACATGAAAACCATATTTTTGTATCCCAGGTGCCGCAATAGATGCTAACTTAGAGTTCTAATAATAATTCCCAAGAAATAATGTAATTGTGATTTCTTAAAGTCATCTGGCATTCACATCTTTTTATTACTACATCTGTCAAAGATTTGTTTTACACTGTGGAGGATTGAAAGACAAATGCCAACAAATGTCTCTGTATCTTATGAAAAATCGTTGAGTGGCTAAATGTATAAATGCATTACTGTATAAGATAAAATAAATCTTGATTCATGATAGAACATCTCAGAGGAATCAGTTCTAAAATCCAAAGTTTCATGAACAAAAATACAACTCAAGAGTTGTGAATGGAAAATTGCTGATCTCGCAAATTCCTTTTGTCTGTGTGAATACCTAAACCAGCTATCCAGTGTATAGTTTCCTCCTTTATTTCTGTAATCCTTTCAAGTTTTCTCTTCCACTAAAGCATATATGCACACATTTAATTAAAGTAACTTTTTTTTTTCCATTTGTGTTATGCACAAACACACAACTTCTAATTTGTTCCAATCTAAGTTACTGATCTAATCATATGTTGTGTAATGATCCATCCCGTTTTGTCCAGGCATACTTGTAGCAATATATGGAATTAATGTTCCTTTCCTTAAGAATGCTTTTAATGTGAACAATCATGTTGTGGGTGCTCTGCTTCTTGGGAGTTTTTTTGTGGAACAGAAAGCAGAAAGAAGCCACTTCAGGTCGTCTGCTACTAGGAAGTATTACAGATGAAAATAGTTTCTTACTGTAAATTTAATCATTCTTGGTTAATAAGTTTGTTACCGCTCTAAAAATACAAAGTACCACACAGGTAAGAAGTTCTGCAGTTTATTGGTTTAATGTCACTGAATTAGAAGACCTCAGCTCCTGAGATGAGCCAGTCAAACAGTCCCTTTCTAGAGAAAGCAAAGGCTGTGTGTGAGAACTGCTTTGGCAGCAGTGATCATACTCCTCCACCTGCCTGAAGAGGCACAAGTGCTGTGCTCAGGAGCTAAGCTGAGCTGCTCACCCACTTGCCACACACATCAGGGTCTGTTCTGCCTAGTTTGTCTTATGTAGGGATAAATAAACAACCGAAGCTGGGTCCAAAACCACAGGGGTACCTTTATAAAATAATCAAATGCCATTTATGTTTAGCTGTTAGTGTTGCACTTGGTGTTTTCAAGAGCATTTGTTATGAATACAGCGAAGAAATAACATTCTGTTGTCCAAAATACTGTGTATGAAGTGTCTGAGCCCTTCTCTTTGCTGCTGTGTCTTTCTGCACCTACTGCTAAATTGCAGCTTTTTAGGGATGAGACAAGTAGTGTCTGAAAAACACTCATGTCTGCTGGATTGCCTCCCAGTGCTGTTTGCTCGGCATGGAGCGCCGTGGATCAGGGTTGTAAAATGCTGCCAGCCCTCCTGTTGACCCATGCTTTTATGCCAAATCGTTTAAAACAGAAGCTGATGAAAGCAGGAAAGATGAAGTTAAAACCAAGGGAAAGTCCAGTGCCTCTTCAAGAAAACAAGGTGAAACCCCTTCAGGTGTTGGTTAGGAGGCAGCGTGATCAGCTGGGAAAGGCAGCAGTGATCCTAGGCAACACTGCGATTCTGTTGCTGTCAAGGAAAAGGGTTTGTTTCCTGTTGTAACCCAGAAGCCAAACCTGGAAATGATGGTTCTCAAGGCAAAAGTGAAGCCAGGAGTTTTGCTGAGGAGACAAATCAGTAAGTGCTGCAGCTGAGTCAGAAAATGAGTGTTGGTCTGGGGAGAAACGTCAATAAAATGTGCCTTATGGATCGGGAGAGGAGTGAAGGTTGTTCCACTGTGGGTGAGACCTATGGTGCCATGAACTACTGCTGCAAGCTGCTCCTTTTGCAGACGTGAGAAATGTTTTTTCTGGCTGTTCTGTGCATGACATGGGATGTCTGATTCAGAGTTCATGGCTTTGTACACAGCCTAGTAAATGTACCATGGCAAAATTTCACATAGGAATTTAATTCATTTTGCTTCTCATGTGATCAAGTATTCCTTGTCCATATTTTTATTGACATTTCTGTTTTTGAAAATGAACTCATCTTTCTTCCTTATTTAATTTCTGTGACATTATGCCTTTTTTTCAATTTAGTCTAGTTGATCCAGTTTTCCCTGGTAAAACTCCAATATACCTTCATGTATTACTGATTAAACACAATCTAAATGTATCCTCGTTTTTGGGTGGTTTAAGGCATAATTGTGCTGAAAGTCTACTAGAAGGATGTATGGAGTTTTAACAGACACGATTATTGTGTCGTATAATTCAAAGCCATAAGAGCAGTCCAATTTTAAGGGGCAATGTAAAATTAATCATTCCTTTCCATGTCTTCCACAGGAAAAAACCTGATGTTTTGTACTTTTGGGTACATGTCACACATTGCCTGTTTCAACAACAGCAGATGATAAGGCACTGACCCCAAGCCCTTATCAAAGTAAAATTTCCAAGCTGAAGTTGAATCAGAATTGGTTTACATATTGAAAAAATACAGTATATAAAAAAATATGTCATTGTAGAAGAAGTCATTATAGAGAAGATATTAGGAAACCATTTATCTGCTTATCTGTCACAGGTGACTTGTGGGGTGAAAGCAAGTCTGTGGCACTTAGAGCCATTACTTGCAGCATGAAGGAATGAAGCAACATCCAAAAGAATAACATTAGAAGAGAAATGTGCATTTATTGTCTTAAGTGAATAAATCTTGCTTTCAAATGCCATGAACTTTCTCTGTACTTTCTGTGGGATGTGCATCTCCACAGAAGGCACAGTGTGGATTTAATAGGAAATCCTTGCTGTTGACTTTGAGGGAAGGCTTGGAAGATACTCACTTCAACACATCTATGCTCACTTACTCCCTTTGAGGACCTGTCCCTATTATTTTAATTTAAAAGTAGCAGACAAAATCTGATCATACAGAGCCTTCTCCATACCAAACCCAAAGCTAAAATGAATTCTTTGTGCTCAGTGTAAAACTGAATTTAGCAACCATGTCATGTAACCAGACCTTCTGCAGCATGCTCTGCAAGGCAGTGTCATGGGAAAAAGCAAAGGAAGCAATTGCAACATTCACTTTTCCTTTTTATTGCCAGAGCCGTGCCAGAAATGTTGTTAGGGAACAATATTTAATTAAACCGTTATCAACTTAACTTTGGGGTATTTCATAATCTCACCCTTGGCATTGTCTTTTTATTAGGAAAAGGCTTAAGTGACTATGAAATATAATGAAAGGCTATGGGGAGGGCTCGCACACCGCAAAGCTGCTAATCCATTGGAGACTTTGTGGGAAGTGAGCATTTTTCAACAGCAATGCAGAGCTTTGAAGGTTATCAAGACGTTTTATCTTCTAGTCAGCTTTCTCTGAACTTGAAACTCTATCTGTGTGAAGTACATCCCAGCAAATACCCACTGAGCTTGAGGTGGAAAGACTAATGTATTGCTGCTTTTCCTCAAATGTTTTAGATCCTTATAGCTGTTTATTTGCTTTATGTGGTGTGTGGGAGCCTGAGTGAGAGCCCAGGACATTAAGCACCGTACGTGTTCAGTGCTCCAGAGGGTTTATTGTGCAAAGTGTTCGGTGGTGTTCAGACAATGTGGGTTCCATGCTGCAAATACAGAGATATATATCTGTCTTGACCTCAAACTAAAATAAAAGATCCAGGCTGATCCAAAAATAGCGGGAGTGCATTTTCCTCTCCAGTTTGTTGGTTTTGAGTAAGAATCTGATCAACTGGGAACCAGAATGGTGCCTGCAGTTCACTTTCATATTTTATTTCCTATCATTTATTTGTTTTATTCAGCATGGAAGAGTCTTAGCCATAAGTGGGAACAAGGTGTCTGAGAAAATACTGACTTTGACATTTGTACTCAGTCTCTTTTGTTAAGCCTTGCAAAGATTAAGGAGAGCAGTTTGCTTTGTGAAGGAAGAAATAAACACCATGAGCATCTGAGAAGATATAATTATTTGAAAGGAAGCTAATAGGTAATTTTTTTAAAAGCCTGTTGGCAGAATTTGGAGTTTCTACTCCTGAATAGAGCTCCTTTGGTTTGAATCTTGCCATTCCTAACTACACACTCCCAGTGATCACTGTGGGAGCTGTCATCTCAGTGTTTAGTTAAACATGCCCATGTCAGGCACTTTAATACAGCTTTAAGTGACAGCAGTATTGGGCTGTCCCCAGCCTCATTTACTGGTGAATAATCATGTCATGCAAAGTCCATTACTGCCGTTCTGCAGCCGTGCTGCTGGGCTTGCCCGTCACTAGCAGCTAACAAAGAAGCGCAACATAAATTAGCCACTTAATTTAACCCAAAATGCAGCTGGAGCATTCATTAGGCTCCTTGAAAAATCTCAACTGTCAAAGCTGAATACTTTCACCAGTTGTTTGCTTGTTTTGTTTGGTTTTTTTCCAGTGAAAAGTTCTGGAGCTTTGACTGAAGTTTTACATCTTAAATTTTTTGGGAGGAGTAGTATTCTTGTTTGCTTTATGTTTTTTTACTGAAGATGTAGTGTTCCAGTGGGGCACAATAATTTACATAAATATCGGTTCTGACTTTTTAACTATTGTCACCATGCCTTCCACAGAGCTTTAAATATTTTGATGTTTACCAAATGCATTATTCATAGGATTAATATAGATACCACTTGCCCAGGCTTACTGGAAAGTTCCATAAACCAGAGAGTGCACATCCTTCACTTGTTAATTGGCTCGAGCCATTTCCCCACATCAGAGGTACTAAAATCTGCCATTCAGTGGAGTTAACAGAGAGCAGTTAACCCTGGCTCTGTGATCTGGACGCTCCCTGTGTCCAGACTGCTCCTACCATTAGCAGCAGTTGAGTAAACATTTCAGAGAACATAATTACCTTTTTTGTGTGTGTGTGTGTATGTGTGCGTGTTTTCTATGTATAATCTCAAATCCTCGCTTTCTCTATTGCATTCTCTTATGCCCAGTTAGCTGTTAGGAAAAAAAACAGTGATTTGTCATAAAAATATCAGAACTGGGCTAATCAGATGCCAATGCTCATGCTACCAGAATGATGTCTTAGATGAAGCTAACTGGATAATGTCTAAAGCACTACTTAACTGAAGTCCTCAGTATAAAGCAGCACTCCCTAAATGATGAACTGAATTTTGTCTGCTCGTCAGCTGAGTTCCTCCTAAGCGTGTTCAGGTGGAGTAGCAGCAGGGTGATGGGAGTCACTGGTCTTGTGGCATTTATCCCTGGGATGCTCTATGAGGAATTAATCATGTGCCATTAACATATTCACCTGCGTGGGGAGTAAACTAAGTCTTGGACTTGGCAGATACAAAATCTGCTGCAGGGGCAGACTTTGAGACAGACTGAATTTTGCTTCCTTTGATAGAGCTGAAGTCAATTCACTCCTTTCTTCAGTCAAATATTTTGACACAATCTAAGTAATTCAAGTTGCTCTTCAAAAATATTGTAAAGGTCATACAGATTAATATCCAATTTAGAAAAAGGATTTGCATTCAAAAAAAACCAGCCAAAAACAAACAAACAAACAGGAAGGAGATGCATATCTTACCTTAGTGCAATAACTGTTAAGTTAAAAATAATTAGGATATGAGACCTATCTCTAAATTTATATAAAGAGCATTTTTCAGTAAAATATATGAATGCAGGTTTTACCCTCTTTTCAGTTAATATAGAGGTTGGGATTAGGAGCTCACTTTTTTTTTTTCAATTAACAGAGAGAAAAGCTATTTGACACAATCCAAGTGGTTTACCATGCATTGTAGGTAAACCTGGTAAATGGATTATCTGCGTCTCCCAAATAATTTCACTTGCTTATTGGTGATAATTGCTGCTCATTAGTGGAAAAAAAAAAGTCGTAATCAATGTGTTAACATCACCAAAATAGCAACAAAAAGCCAAATGTCCCCAGTGTAGCATTTGTCTAAACGTCTGGCACTTCACTTAGACAGCTCTGTGTTTTATTGCATGGCAAGACTTTCTAAAATTTAGGCTAAAAAATCTTTTTTTTTTTCATAGATTCTTTTATGTCACATGACTATAAATTCCTAAAATCTTTCTTTCAGTGCTGTGTTTTTCTCTGGAGAGGAAATATTTTTGGAGCATGTAAGAGTAGTCATTGGTCCAAAAAGCAATGCTTAGGCATTGTTTTACATATATATAGTGTGTATGTGTATATATATATAAATATATATAAATTCATTCAATGATGATATTTATAGTTTCCCATAGTCTTGAAATGTTTCCGTAGAGAAGGTTTAACAGGGTACAGTTTGGCTGAGGAGGAAAAATTTGTTGGGATTGGATTTTATTTAGACATTTTTTTCCCCTCTTCCACTGCAGCTTCTATGAGCTGCTAAATAGCAGAGCAATTGCTGCCATTTGGCTATTTGATTAACATGAAAAGGCTTTTTCCTGATTTCATATCTGAATATTTTTGAGTATGTAAAACCCTTTGTATTTCGTGCTGTCTTACAGAAAAAAAAGTGGTTGGAATTTGTGCCTGTGGTAGTTTGTGCCTGTTAGGGAGGAGCAGATAGTTTTGTTTCTTGTCTTTGAAGAGAACTTAGGAGATTACAGAGTTCTTCAGCCAGTAGAGTTTTTCACTGGAATCATACAATAAACTGGGTTAGGGATAATATTTTGATACTGAATAAACCTATATAATAGAAGTTATGGTTGATAGGAAATAAAGCAGCTTCTAACCACAAAAAAGGTTTCTGGGCTGGTTGACTTCACAAGTCTTAAAAGGTCCTTGTGTTCTTAGATGAACACAACTTAGATTACAACTTTTTTTTTTTAATATCAAAATGATCCAGCTTTGTTGCAAATCAAGCAAAAAGATTTAATTTAATTCTTAAATGCAAAGCTAAATAGATTATATATCCTATAAACTTCAGAATTAACCCCTATATTAGAAGTTATTGCAGTTGTTTATTAATTCTCTTTTTAAAAGACAGTAGGTTAATACACAGAAATCAGAGGTTTGAATGAAAGATAAATATACATGGCTTCATAACTATGAGGGGTTTTTAATGTTTCCTTAAGAGCAACATCTCTGTGGTCTAATATGGTTCTTATAGAAGATCTTTATAATTAAATAATTTTAATTAGTTGTTAAAAGATACAAGCATGCTATTTTTCTGTACAACTGAAAAGCAGATAAGGTTATTAAAAATCTGGTCAGACATTTGGTAATTTTAACACTGGGCAAAGCTCTCATTTGGAAAGGTTGAAATAAGGTTACATAGTACTTCAAAATAAATCATTGCATTATTCCAGGGTCCTGCATTACCATGTGGAGAGCAGCAATCAGTAATAAAAGCGAGTTGTCTTTTTGTTTGGCAAGCTAGGCAGATAGGACATATTGGTATAAGGCAACTTAGAAGCTACCTTTTAAGTGTTATATTAAAAGTAAGAAAAAAGTCAGATTATATTAAAAATTAAAAAGTCAGATTATATTTTCCTGGATACCCACAAAACTTAGTTTCGTTGATGCTTTGCCTTCAAGGGTATTTATAATTTAGGACAGAAACAAGAGTGATGTTAGAGAAGCAGGGTAAGGTACAGTAGGGTCTCATGTTGGACCAGTGCATGCCTTGAACACTCATATGTACATGAGCTGCTTGATCCATGTTTGGGAGTTTATCTAGAAAAAGAAAGAGCTGCATTTTTTTTTTTTAAGAGAGATGTTTGGCATCATCATTTATTTGGTTTCTGCTAAACCTGAGAGGCTTTCCAGGTAGTAAAATATTTTGTTCCCCTGAAAAAGCCCAGTGGCTTTTTGGACCACTGACTTTTCTCAGGAAATGCACTGCTTGTTGTGATTGTACTAGGCATGAGCTTTCTTCCTGGGTACTTGCTTCATCACTTAAACTTGCACTAATTATTAGTCATGGAATATTGCCAGAGGAGATTTAGCTCACAGGAACAGCAGCACTTGAGAAAGACTGACTGACAGAGAGGCACGTGTGTCTGCATAAAAACCTGGTTATGCCTACTGCAAAAATCCTGGAGTTTAGCCCACACTGGGTAGCTCCAGTCACTCTTCAAGACAAGGCAATGTCTGTCCATGTTGTGTGCATGTTATTCAGCGTCTCTTTTTTGATAGCAGCACTGAAGTTTACAGAAGGTGCAAATGTGCAAGCAGAAATCTTGCGTTTCAGCATTGTAAGTGGCCAGCATGTATGTGGGAAGCTTTGAGAAATCAGGTCTTCTCCATTTCCTCAAATCCTTCCTTCTTATCTTTCATCATTTCATCCCTCTCTCCAGCTAATTCCCTAAAGTAGAGGAATACTTTCATGTGTCTCTTAATTGGTATCTGAAAATGTTTATTTTTAGGCTCTGGAAGCATAATTTTAAAAAAAAAGAAAAAAAAAAAAAGGAGGCAACAAACCCAAATGCCTCTAGACAGATATTTAAACTTTAAGGCTTTCTTTATCTCTGATGTTTCTGCTCCATTATTCATGGGAGAGGGCTTTATATCACTTGTACCTAGCCAGCCACAAACTTGTTCTGTCAATTTCAACTCATTTCATATTAAAGATTAATTAACAAGATCTGAATTTTCTTAACCATTGTGGAAGCTTTGGGGAAAATCCTAGCACATGTATGCAATTGCAAAACACAGACCACATGAACTTAAGACAGTTGAGGTAGCAATAGGATTCAGAAGAATTTACACAGACTTTCAAAATACCCTGATGGGAGGGCAATTTCACTGTTCTATTTCCTTTCCCAGACACTCTGGAAGAGTTACCTGCTAGTGAGCCCAACACCAAGCTAGATTCATGAAAGGGTAAGGTTTGATCCAGGGTAAATTTTGATCTTGCATCTGCAGAGTGTTTCACGTATCTTCATGCTATTGGATGTTAGTTGTAAAGTTCTGGAAATGAATTTTTCAGAGATTCTTTCAGATGCATTTCCAAAGCTCCTTTTCTACTTCTGGGTTGTTGCTATTCTCTGCCTGGTAGGGAAATGATGACAGCCTTCACTGCAGTTTGTTTAGCTTTTATCTGCAGAATAAAACTGAAGGGCTCTTTTGAAAAATCCCTGTATCTTTCTCAACTATTTAAGGCATTTTTTTCTGTGAGGAGGACTTCAGTGAGAAGAATCAGCCAATAACTCCTCTCTATCCTGGTCACAGAACTTTTGGAGCAAAGTGTTCTCAGTTTCATAAAGTTATTCTACTAAAAATAATTGGTGTTCTTTTCAACTATTTGGCCTTAGTTACCATAAATAGGTCTTGGATATAATTTTTTTAGCATTCATACTGGTCTTTATAAAAAAAAAATTAGTAAATCTGATACTAAGATAAAAACGTACTGCATGAGTTACCCCGAAATTATTTCCTAGTGACTGGCTTATGCTTTTGAATCTACTGAAGCAAAAATATACACTTTAACACAGTCGCTTTCTGAAGTTCAACATCCCATAAATGGCCTCAATGACAGGATGGAGACATTCACAGCATTTGATGGAGATGTCAGTCATGGTTCTCTCTGTAAATGCAACTAATACAGGTCAGAAATCATTGCAGGATGTAATTTGGCTCATAAAGTTGTGGAAATTTAGGCTGATTTCAGAATACCTGGAGTATAATGCTGTTTTTGTCAAAAGGTTCAAAACAAACAAAAAAGTTTAGGGGAGGAATGACGTAGTGCCTTATATACCCTTACAAGGTAACAATAAAACATGCATCAGGAAACAGGTGAGCATAAAAACACCGTATATTCAGAGAGCACCCTGGTCGGCATTTCTGATCCCTTGAAAAATGTCTGTTTAGAGGATTCACTAGCCTCTGCCTGCTAAAACATCTCCTTTAGGCAAATATTTCAGTTGCATTTGTGAAAATACTCTTAGTGAGCTGAAATCTGTTGTTTCCCAATGGGCATGATCAATGAAAGCTTTGCCTAACTGGAACACGTTAGGTGAGAGTTGATTCTCTTGCCTGTATTTTCTAATATCTAATTCTGCATTATTGGAGCATTTGATGTTCTTTGTGCCAGGCAAGAATACCTGGAAATTGATTTTTGGGTCAATAAGAGCCATTTGAGACAAAATAAAAGAGGACACCTCACACCTGAATGCAAGTTTTTGTGTTTCTACTCTGTTGACTCTTTAATTTTCTTGCATATTGCAAAGTAGACCAGAATCAGTCCCACTATTTCTAGCAATTCTTTATTTACTCTGTGCAAGACTCCTCACAGGTGGATTTCACAGATTAATCCATAAAAAATACTTCCTAAATGTTTCCAATTCAAAAATGAGTCTAAATAAGGTGGAAATACCCAGTAAGATTTAATAAAAGCTGCAAGTGAGAAGAGTTGGGAGTTGAGGAATGTCAGTCTGGAAGGTTCTTGAATAGGGTTCCCATACTATTAACCTAGTATAAACCTATATTTATACATATTTCTGATATATATCACATATATAAACCAAACTGGCTTAGAGGAAAAGATATCTAAGCTGAGACTGGATGTCTCATTTATTGCTAGCAGCTGAGGAGTCTGTAAATCCTCAACTTCTTAGGAACGTTTTATGAAGTTCATTTATCTTATTTCATAGCTACCGCTTCTGCATATCACCTCTGCATTCTCTGACAATATTGTTAAAAATGAAATTGATGATAGCAATATGTAGGCAACTTGAAGAATCATGTTGTTTTCTGATTGTTTCTTAGAGTGGATATAAGATGTATACCCCTAAGATGATGAGTAGAAAGGGGTCATCTGAAGGAATCTCCTCTCTAGTCCTGCTCAGAGAGGCAAAACAGATAGGAGCTGTCAAAGAGGATTTATGAAGAGCAATGTGGAATTGCAATATGTTTTTTTTTTTGGCTTTTGCAACACCTGACAGCAAAGGAAAACTTCAAAGACAGTTAAGATGTGCAGAGATTTTACCTAAATGTCTTCTTGATAATTTTGCAAACTGATTTTTTCCTGAATTGATGACATAACTATCTAAAGCTGCTGGAAAATATGAAGGTAACTCACTTTAAAATTAGTAACTTCGGATGTAGAGGAGATAACAATGACTTAGAGCCAGATACAGCAGGTTGGCCAGCAGGGAAAAGCCTTTTTGTGTGGAATTTCAGTTGCAACCATAAAGACATCTCCATGAACTCTCACGCTTTGTCCACAGCCGTGGGATTGGAAGCGGCATGGTCTTCTGCAGTCTATTCTTTGGTGTTCTTTCACCTTTTGCTTTCATGCCATGGCAGTGCAGCAGCTGCTGCCTCCTGCCTGGCCACCAGCCCGCCCTCAGTCTCTCAGAAGTGCTACCCGAGCTCTTCAAAATGTGTCTCGCCCAGGCAGGAAAGAAAACTGGGTCACAGGCAAGCCCAAGTAGGCCAAGTTATTGCTATTCAGCTGCTTTTGTCTGAGTTGTTCTCTTCAGCCTCTTCAGGTCTGCCTATTCTTTTCATTAAGCTGTACTGAGAGCTGTGGTGTTTCAGCAGTGTTTGTTCAAGGCTCAGGACCTACAGCTATGAGCTGTCCATCATGACTGCCACAGAAAGTAATGTGAATATTTTTAAAAGACGTGAGGCTGAGGGATGCAGAAAGGGCTGTCATGTAAAGCATGAGTCAGAAAACACTTGGCCATTAGTGCTTGGCAAAGTGAGCTTTGTGCTAAAATGTTGTGATGAACCAGAGGTAGTGCTTGCTTCTGGCACGGTATTTCCATTTGCAGTTTTTTAGATAAAAATCATGACCAGAAATGTTACGAAGCACATCAGAAGCCGTCCTGTGCTGTCGGAATCACTACTGTGTATGACAGCATCTCTTTTCTAAAACTCACCCAGGCAGTCTATGTAGAAATGTTTATTACTGGTGCCACCAGACAGGCTTTTGTTGAAAACATTTGACATTGGTGTAATCTGTCCTTCAGCTCACCGTAGAGTGACTGTGTAAAACTCCTCCTTTTCATGCAGTCAGAAAATAATTCAGGAGCTCCACAGTCAACTGGTTAAGTGTCAAAAACCTCCAGTGATTATCCTGCTCTGCTCTGCACTGGTGTGATGTGTACTGGTTTGGGGATCACAGTGTAAAAGAGACATAAAACTATTGGAGAGTGTCCAAAGGAGAGCAAGGAAGATGGTGAAGGGCCTTGAGGAGAAGCCGTGTGAGGAGGGGCTGAGGTCCCTTGGTCTGCTCAGCCTGGAGATGAGGAGGCTGAGGGGAGGTCTCACTGCAGCCACAGCTTCCTCCTGAGGGGAAGAGGAGGGGCAGGCACTGATCTCTGCTCTGTGGGGACAGTGACAGGAGCCGAGGGAATGGCCTGGAGCTGTGCCAGGGCAGGTTGAGGTTGGATGTCAGGAAAAGGTTCTTCCCCCAGAGGGTGGCTGGGCAGTGGAACAGCTCCCCAGGGCAGTGGTCACAGCAGCAAGGCTGGCTGAGTTCAAAAGCATTTGAACAATGCTCCCAGGCACATGGTGTGACTGTCGGGGCTGTTCTCTGCAGGGCCAGGAGTTGGACTCGATGATCCTTGTGGGTCCTTTGCAATTCAGGATGTTTTGTGATTCTTCTATTCTATAAATGGGAACTGGGTGGCCTGGCCCACCACCCAGCTGTCCTAATGGGAAAAGGTGGTTCTTCACACCCAGTGGTAAACTTGTTTCAATTATTGTTTGTTTTGTTCTTCTGCCCAGCACTGCTGGCTCCATCTTCTCAATAACCTCCTCAGGGTCAGAGATAATTTGGTATTTATTTTAATTTTTAAGTCACTTTTAGCTTTAAAGTCGTGAGTCATTCTGAAAATACTTTTCCTATTGCTGCATTTAATTTCTTATTATTCTGTAGATTATTAGAAATTATGTTACACTGTATGATTTTGAATAACCATGCATCCTTTTGAAGAGACAGGTTTATGGATTTTTTTCCTGACAATTGCTGTGCTTCACTCTTAAAAAAAATAATCAGCCCATGTAAGAGATTCTGAAATTTAAAATGCTATTAGTAAAAAATGTATATTTTTAGTAAAGGAGAGAGTGGCCAAAGTTTCTTCTCCTGAAGGATTGTACAACATTTACATAGCTGGTACATATACAAGCTTGTCTTTAAACATGTGTTTGTATCCCTTTGAGCTGCATCTTGCACGTGTTTAAAATCCACCTAAATATATTAATACAGAGAGATTGGACTATATATTGGGGTTTGTATATATCAGTTGGGAGGCCAGGAAGAGGAGTACAAGAATAAGTAATTCTTTGTTCTCAAGCACTGTAAGAACTTCTCTTTGAACTAGGAACACAATTAGGGTGTATTATTGATGTCATGCAGTATGTCAGTTGCTAAAGATTGAAATGCCCTCCTTCAGTCCTTCTGAAGCACAGGGCTGTGGTGAGGCTCACAGACAGCACTCCCAGCACTCACACACCCAGGCAAGCTGGCATTTGAGCAGCTCGGCTTTGGCAGCTGCTGCCAATCTGCAGCCACTGCCAAGCTCCTGAAGCAGATCCCTCCCCGTGGGTGAGTGCTGGGAGCTCACTGCTAGACATTCTGTGGGCTGAGGGCTTTACTGCGTCTTACCACTGCTACTCACATTAGGAGACTCTGAGCACCTGCCAGGGCTCTCCATGAACAACTGGATGTTTTCCCTCACATTGGCAGAAAGACTGGAGGATTAAAGGAACAGTGTAGCTGCTTACAGTCACCATATTTACTTTTCTCTCTCTGCCAGCACGGTCTGGTTTACTCTCTGATCATTTGTTCTGCCTAGGCCTGAGTGTTGTAGTCATTATGGTGAGCAAACATGCACTTGCTGTGCTGGGCACCTGAGCAAAGGGGATTTTTTGTGACAAGGGGAGAGGGATGCCAGTAGAGGTGAGGGACAGAGCACACCAAGCCAGATCTCTGTCTCAAAATTCCACTGGATCATGGAGTAGACAGGGAAAATCATCAGAACAAGAAATGTGCACAAAAGTATCCAGTCCTTCAATCCTCCACATAGCTGGGAGCTGTGAGTGGAGGTGGCTTCAGGAGGAGCACAGACTGGCACGCCGCTCTGTGTCAAGGACACGCTCAGTCTCTCTCCTTTTGTCACATCCATCCCTGAGCGCTGGCTTGTGGGAAGGTGAGGCTTGGAACAAAAAGAAGGCAGTGCATAAATACTCTGCCTGCAGAGTCTTGTTCAGAGACTGTAGTACTTCAGTGGGAACACAGTGTCGCTTGTCACATCTTTCTGCATCTGACTAAGCCCTTGTCCTTACCGTCTGAGTCCTCACCCTCCAGAGCCCGCCAGCAGCACGTCACTTTTCTGTTTAAGTGTATGAAAAGCAAAATACGTTTCAAGTTATTAACGATCATTTACTGTGGTTTTCCTGTCACTGCACTCACCATATTTTTGTTAAAAAAAAAAAATCTATATATGCCACCTGGTTAAAACAGTAGCAGTCAAAAGAAATGGCACTTAATTATAATATTGCTTGACTTGCTGCGAGCTCCTGACAATGTAGCCATCAACAGTAACTGTCAAATACACTTTGGCAGCTCTGAGGTTAGCTTGAGATTGAGGTTAGCAATTGAGCAAGATACTGGGAGAAATTCCAGTGACAGGGCTTTGTTGATGGGAGAAATGCAAGCTCTGAGATCAAATAAAACATCAGCTGGGAAATTAAGTTGTTATATTATATGTTAGTGATGCTTAGGAATAACAACCGTCATCAGCTAAGGAATTACTAAAGCAGAATTAAAGAATACTAGTGCTTTACTAATGCCATAATATTTTATGTAATAAACTTCTCAGAAGTTTATGCGTCACCTTTATGGAGTTACATATAAAACTATTACGTCACTTATCCAGGGCCTATTGCACTTAATGGTCTTTGGATTTATCTCTCTCTGTATATATGTATACATCCCAAAGGAACCTTGATAAGCTCTGCAGTAACTCATGCAGGAAGTTTGGATCTAAATATCCTTCCTTCTGGTTCCTCCAGTTGCCAGCACAAAGTATGGCTGAGCAAGGCCCTCAGGAGAGCTGGAAAGCTCAGCTCAGCATGGATTTTGCAGAAACGGAAGGTTATAATTCAAGGAGAATAAAAGCAGAATAAAAATTACATTTTGAAAGATTTTTTCATACTGATGGTGGGAGAAATATATGATAGTAAAGACATTTTAAAAGTGCAGAACTGTGTGGGGTTATAAGATTTAGAATAAAAAATAAGGACAAGAAGGGAAGGTAACAGAATCAGAGATGTAGAGAAGTGCCAAAAATTTAGATAGGAAAAAAGAGTGAGTCATCATTCTGGAGCAGGATACTACACCATTTCCCACACACACACACACTTCAGGCTCTCATACAGAATTGTGGAGCTCCCATGTTCTGTCAGAGAGTGAGCAAGAGAACCAGCTGGAGGAAATCCTGTGCCATGATGATTCTGTTTCAGCAGGGAGGTTGGACCAGGTGACCCCACCACTGATCCCTTCCAGCCTTACCAATTCCATGAATAATATTTTCTGTGGGCAATCAATGGTTTTAAAGGTCTCTATTACCTGGCAAATAATTGATATCTTGCAAGAATGTATGTGGAAACCTAAGCACTGGGAAAAAATCTCCACCAAAACAAAATCTTTCTGGAAAAAATTTATTTAATTAAAAAAAATGTCACCATATGGTTGTAATATTTTTCAATGTTTAAGCTTTTGTTATTTATGCTTTGAAAATTTTTGCATCCCTAAGACGTGTAGTAGAAGTTGGAGATGCTTGAAGCTGAGATTTACAGTAAGCAAAAGTGACATAAAGAGTAAGACTTGATGGTAAATTGAGTAGATGAAGTTTCAGGTATCACCTTGGAGGTGTCAGTACCTGACACACAAGTGGGTTTAACTGGAACTTCAGTAGTGTTGTGCATTGCTTAGCAACAACTGCAACATCAGGGTGTTATCAACATCATTCTCACACTGAACCCAAAATACAGCACTCTACCAGCTATGAGGAAGAAAAATAACTGTCCTAGCCAAAACCAGTAGCTATCAGTCTCTAGCTATTGGTTCAGTACTGAGGTGCTAGCAGGCAAGAGGCTTTGCACCACCTAAGCATGCAGAACACGGAGAAGATTCAAAAACCCTCCTGCTGTTCCACTGGAATTTTCTCTCAGTGTGTTTTTTTCAGTTGGTTTCTTTGGTGTTACTCCATTGCCATTCCATTTTCTGGCAGCTGCATGAGTCACTGCTGCTGGTGCTGTCCCGTTCACAGTGGATTCTCCCTGCTCCCCTCATTCACCATGCCAGGAAAAGCACTCACACAGCACTGGCATCAGGGTTCTCTCTTGTGCAGTGTGAGCACACACAGAGGGGATATTGGGCTGTAAAGTTTCTTGCCAGTTGAAGAAGTTTCTGTGTTCAGAAACCTGTAGCTGCTAGGCTGCTTATGGTGCTGAATGCTGATGGCTCATGGAGTTATAACTGAGCTGGGTGTGTTTGGCCTAGTGACGAGTGCCATTTTTGGGCTGTGCCCTTCTGTACTGAGCAATAGATGACAAAAACCCACAGGTGCTCTGTGGGGTGCCAGCCTCCTCTGTTTTAGACATGATGTGGTGTTTTGAGGG
Source organism: Phainopepla nitens (assembly GCA_013400175.1). Classification (NCBI taxonomy): domain Eukaryota; kingdom Metazoa; phylum Chordata; class Aves; order Passeriformes; family Bombycillidae; genus Phainopepla; species Phainopepla nitens. The sequence continues at coordinate 1,512,087 of VXBQ01007751.1, forward strand.
GAAGGGAAAGAGTTTCTTTGAAAATGCCTGCTGCTTCCCTGCTTTTTCTGCCAAGAGCTGCTCATTGCTTTTCTCTGCTGCAACTCAGTTGCTGGAGTACCACAACATACAGGGTACAGGTGCAGTCCTTACTACCAGGAGGATCTTGCACAAATCTTTAGCTTTATATCTCAAATCTGCAAGCTTTCACGTGTGATTAGGGCAAGAGTTCATCTTGTTTAGGTCTAGCTGTTTGGCCCATAATTTCACATCTATTACTCTGATACTATTTCTTCAGCGCCCTGATGCATTTTAGTAGAAATGTCCTCAACAGTGGCCTAATGTAAAATAGAAATTAAATGTTTCAGATCTTTTAGTGGTTTGTTTTTTGTTTTTTTTTTCTCTGCACCAGCTATCAAGTTTCTCTCCTGTGGGACTCCTGCTCCTTCGGGGGCTGTTTCTTAGCTGCTTATCCCTTTCACACATCAGCAAAAGTGCAGGCAGCCATCAGGCAGGAAGATTACTGCCAGTGGATTACAGTCTTAGACAGCTTTACCCTTTTATCATAAGTTTTATTCAGGGTGCTCGTTGTCTAAAATACCACCATAGATTTTTAGCTGTCAGCCTCTATTACACAGATAAATTTTTTCACTTATATCCACACTGAAAATTAAGTTTGGAGAGGGAGGAAGAATGGCCTTCATATTTATCTTTCTCTTATACTTAGAAAACTCAAGTTAAAACATGCATATTCAGGTTGTATCAAAAATTAATAAGATAAAAAAGGAAGGTTCATATGAAATTTTAATTCTTATCAGTATATAACAGAAACGTGTTATGGGTTGGCATACTGAGTGTATTTTTGCAACAGTAGAAAGTCTTGGAGAAACTTAGAATTGCTATAATAAATTCTAAAACTGAATCGTTCAGCAAGGAAAATTAACACTCACACACAGAGAACTGATGAGATTTAGGTAGTGAATTTGGTTAGTGACTGACCTTATCCATCTTGGAAATAAAATGAAAATAGATAAAGTTTATAATAGGATTAGTTTGTCTTACTTGTAAATTGTCAATACAAAAGAACTTGTAACAAGAATTTTCTTAAAAGGAAAATGCTACTTCTCATCCCTTAGCTTCCTATGGGGCTGTTTCAAGGCTAAAATTTAATTAATATGTTGCTGTGAATGTACTTAGATGTGGCTTTGAGAGTTTGTTAGATTCGAGTTCTGGATGTAGCTGGCACAAATCCCAAGTTCCCTGCAGATAAACAGAAAAGATAGTTTCTTAGGATACCCAAGTTAAAATTAATTTACCTTCAGAATTAAGATCTTGCTGTTTAAAAGTGCTAATCAAATTTTCAGTTTATAACAAGTAGTACTTACAAAGAATATTGGCACCTTCACTTCTGCTGTCACCATAGACAACACAAGACCTGTGTAAGGTTACACTTGTTTTTCTTTTTTTTTTTTTTTTATTTAAGGTAGCTCTTCGGCACTTGACTCATTTTATTTGAGGAGTTTTTCACTCCTTTTTGATTGAGATTTCACTCATCAACCTAAAATTGAGAGCCTCAGAGTTGCAGCACATACTTCTGCATCCCTTTTCACGATAAGTCTATAACATTACACCTTAATCATTGCTTCATTTTTAATCTCATGCAAAAACAGTGCCGATGTAGCATTAATGATGTAGAATCAAGCTATTCCAAATAGGTCAGTCAGGCATATTGAACAGTCTTCCTTTCCTTTTCTGTCTTCTGTTAATGCAGGAAATGATCTCTCCTCTGTTGAATGCCAATAGTCAAACAATGTAAATATCATGCAGTTGTAATATATAATGCGCTGCATCTATTTCACTTTGCTTTCATTAAGATCCTTGTGCTGTGGACGTTCCACTAGTAGAAGAAAATTATTTTGTTCATCTTTGTTACAATCAGGATTATCGAACAGTTCTTCCCAAGAGAGAATCACTGTGAAAACTATGAAATGTTTTATGAACTTTTGCCAGCAGCAGTCAGCTTCCTTTGTTTCCAGTCTGAGATGGGAATCTGTACAATTAACCTTGACTCCGTCCTCTCTGTAAACGATAGCAGATAAAAACTTCTGCTTTGTCTTGAATCCCTTTTAAGGAGAAATTCTACCCCGACAGACGAAAGTCTAAAGGAAGAAAACTCAGTGTCTTTTAGAAGTAGCTGCGACTTAGGAAAAAACATGATCTTTTATGTGAAGTAATCCATATGCTCTTAAAGATGTTAGAACAAAATTGTCTGGGGTAGGTTTATCTATTTCATGTATTTGCAAATACTTCATTCCTTTGGAGGCTAATATGTTTATATTGCATTTTGTCATGTTAATCTCTGCAGTGGAAGAGGCAGTGTCCTTGTGGTTACAGAAAGAACAAAGGTCTTGGCTTAACCAAGGTCCAAGAAGAAATTTGTGAACTGTGCCTTGTAGCATCCCAGCCGTTTTGCTCTGCCTTAACACAAGCCACAGCATATGGCAGAGAATCCGTACAGTAGGTTTTTGCAAGTGCAAGAACAGAGAAAACTCTTGGGAGAGTGGAATGTCTGATGCTGAGGCAGTCACAGATTTTGTGGAACATGCAGGCTTTTTTTATTCTCTTCATGAATTAAATTTAGAATGCTGTATATAGTTCAGTACTTCTCACACATTAATCTAAGTGTACTGAGAAACATGCTTCAACTACTCTCTTTTAACTTGTGGGAATCTGTATTTTATTGAAAGTCTTGGTATTGTGCATGAGGTTTCCATGTAGTCCTCCTCCATTGTTGACTGTGGGACTTCGAGGCTGCTGGACACCAGAGAGAGTTTAAGTGCCAAATGATACTTTTAAGGTTCACTTCAGAAGGGAGGTTCTGGCTCTGCAGGATATTCCAATGTGATGTGGAATGGAGGTTTGGCAGGACAGGCATGGGCAGGGCATGAAGGGGAATGCAAAAAGCATGGCAGTGAGGTCACAGCAAAGATCGCAGTGCCCAATTCACTGCCTCTGCATAGGTCAGTTTTTGCATGGGGACAAAAAAGCCCCAGAAGCCCAGCCTGCATGCTGCCTTGTAATCTGTTGAGGAAAAGCTGGCTCTGTGCACATGGAAAGCTATTGGGTTTCATGTATACCAATGACAAGATAAAGGGTTTCTCGTATTTATTTAGAGTTATAGTGTTACTACTTGCAGTAATGCAGGGTGGGTCCTTTTAGGAGGAGGGAGTGAGGAAGGTAAAGGGGATTATGGGTGCTGTTAGGGTTTGTGCTTTTTGGGCTGGGAGTTTTCAGCATGAAAATGAATCTGCACATTTATTCATTTTCATGGGGGGGGGTGGGGGGAGGTTTCTCCATAGAGTGAAGGTTAAGTAATGCATTTGTATGGTAAATGTCATAATTTCTCAGTTGGCTTGGTTTGAATAGTCTGTAATTATTCTCTGTGATGCTTGTGACCATATTGAGATATTATTCAAAAGCCATTGAAATAAGCACAAGGGGGTAAGTTACTATTTCTGTTTTGTTATTGTTTTGTATAGGCCACATGCACAATGCTGTTCTTCATATTTGAAATCCCTTTCAAAGATGTTTCAGCTGAAAACACACAATAGAACCAGGATCCAGTGATTATGGCTGGTAATGATATTGTGGATTTAGGTGCTGACAAAGCCTAACATAATCTATTTTAATTAACTGCTTTTATTTTTCCTCAGTAATATGGTTAGAATCATACTCAAGGACCTTGTACCAGAATTCTTCCTTTTATAATAAAGTCACAAAGAAGAGGCCAGTTTCATCTTATGTACAATAAAAATACTATCATGTCCTTTAGAAATAACAGTCATGAGAAAAATGTGTCCACCCTACCCTTTTTAATCCTCTAAAGATGTATATGTTTGCTTCAGTGGGTCTTTCACGTGCATAAAGCAAACAGGGTACAGCCTGTAAGAGTAAACTTTGAAGAGCAAGAGAATTAAAAACTCAAACCCCCAGTACCTGGAATATAATTTTTTTTTCATAGTGAACGTGAAATTTAACTGTGCTGTGAGCAATGGGTCACCAGTAGTCATTTTGTGTTTCATAATAGCAGCAAACGAGTGAGGCAAGCCTAGAAAATTTTGTAGCAGGTTGGAAAATAAGAATCAGTAGCATAATTGAGAATGGGTTCTACATGTAACGGGGCACACAGTGCATGGGGACTTTTCTTTGGGAACTCAGCCTTGTAACAGGAACCACATTCCGTGTGAGTTTGTCTTGTCTTTGTGTTCTGAGACCTTTCTTTCCATGATTTTTATTAAACAAATAGTCTAGATCTGAACAGTTTACTACGTTACTTTTCAGCACTGTGGTTGTATTTCTCTCAGTAGAGGTTGTGTGGTTTTTGGAATTTGAATGCTTGGTGAAATTCATGTTCTGTAGTCTTAATCCTCAAATGGATTATCCAGGAATATCCATGGCAGTTTATATTTTGGTTTTTAGCAGAAATATTTTCTTGGCTGCTCATTAAATGAGGAATCCTCTCCCAAGAGTATTTATTTCAACAGACTGTAATTGAGGTGATGTACTTCACAAGGAATATATGAATATATGTGAATAAAGAGAGACTTATCATTTCAGTCACACTTTAGTTTACCTTGGGAAGTTAGTTTCAGTATGTAAATATGTGTATGCACCAGCTGATGCAAATCCTTGAGCAAAGGAGAAGAAATTTGCAGTTCTTCTCTTTTCCACAATTTGAGTTTCCACAAGTTTCTATTGTGTGAGAGTCCAAGAGCTTTGCAGTGCTTGGCTACAGCTACCTCCAGATTCAGGCTGGTTTTGATGCTCCTTGTCTGGAGAGGATCTCAGCTGTGCCACCTGTGCTTAGAACAATAGTGAGGTTAAATCAAGGCCACCATGAGGAGACCTTCGAAGTTTGCAAAGAAAGACAGATTACAGTGCTGCTGGTAAGAAGGTGAATTTTAAATAAACCAAATGCAGAAGAGTAGAGAAGGGAAAAATGCTGAACTGATTATACTTAAAGATGTTGGAGACAAAAAAATGGTGGAATCCAATATATGAGTAAATGTTTAAAGGATGTAAAAAATGAACAAAGGTGTTTAGAGAACTGGAGTACAGGTAATCAATAAGTACTTCTTTAAGTACGCACTGTACAAAGTAAACAAAAAGAGAAGAAAATATTGATCAGCATGTGTTGAAAGCTGGTGACAGGGATTAATCTGACTACACAAAAGACTTAAATCTCCACATAGTTGTTTCAGCAAGATAATATTGTCTGGTCTCTGAATTGCTTTTATCTTGGTAAGGCTTATTCTAAAGCATCTTTTACAAGGCAGTGATCGCTATTCAGGACTGACAAAAGAGCATAGCTGCATTAAACTCACAGTTTTTCAAAAAGAAATAAAAAGAGAAAAAATAAAGTATTTAATGAGGGCTTCTGTTGAAAGAAAAAATTAAGCCTATTTGCACGCATTACTTAAATCTGTTTATTTTCATAAACACATTTTTTAATTGTTATATATGGAATGTTTGAGTGAAACTGCAGATAACTATTTATGGTTTGGTTGTGGCTTAGGCAATAGGCACTGACATCAGTGTTCAGGCAGAGTAGGTTAAAAATTGCTGAAATGAAGAGCTTTTGAATGAGTTTCAGTATGACTACATCAACTTAAGAATTCAAATTTGCTAGATTTATGTATTACTGTGGAATTGGAAGGTGGGTAACTGTGTTTGCACAATTGCTTTTAATAGCACACAAATAAATAAAACAAAATACATTAAACTCCAAACATTTAGTTCAGTGCCAGTAAGGATTTACTGTCTAGATCCAGATTTTTTACCTCCCAGCAAGGAATAGGCCTAAAGCTGTATTGGAATCAGTTTTAGGGCAATGCAAACAGGACTTCCTCCTGAATTACAATTTTTCCGGTTATGTTTAAGACTGTTGAAAAGTATATTTGCTTCTTTTTATTTTTAAGACAGTGCTTTAGAAGTAAAACTTTTAGAATTTCAAATTTAGATGATGGGGAAATGTCAGTAGAAGCTGAGGACATTTTGTATCTTCAGAATGACTTCTGTATCGCTGTGGTGTTGTTTGAGAGAGCAAGCAGACAAGTAATTAAAAGATCAAGATTTGATACTGTAATTTTATTTTTAATAGCTTACCAAGAAAGAACTGGGACTTACAAGAGATAAATACTTGTGTTTAAGATTCCAAATGTTTTGTTACAGCACTGTGATATTCATTCTTGAAAAATTAATAATTAGTACTGATTAGGATGCTGTGCACAGTCTTTAATGATTTGCCTAGATTGACCTTGGTGTTTTCATACAATATTTGTTATGAAGCTGAGAGTTACAAACTTGGAGCTACTGCCACCTACTTGACATGTGTGTCTGGTGTTCCCATGGATGGGGGTGTCTCCACTGAGGAGCTCCAGCCTAGGAAGGAAATGTAGGTTTGTCAGCATACAGTGCTTGTACTGTGCTTTGATAATCCCACATGTTGGCTTTCCCCCTGGAATATGTGGATGAAAATACTGGTTTGGTACGTTGCATGTTTGGAGAAACTGATCTTTAAAAATAGCAATCTGTTTGGCATGTTTGAGCTATAAAAGTGTTTGAAAGAATAAACATAAAATATAACTCTTAAGGAGCTGTTGAATTCAATGTGTGAATCTCTAGCTGCTTATCAGCCCCTGTCTACTGTCATGAATGAGTGTTTTCTCTCATTTCCTTAGCTTTTTTCTTTTTATTACTGTCATTCTGTTTCTATTTTAAAGTTATTTAGAATACTATAGAATTTATAAAGAAAATTTGTTTTTTTTAAAAATAAACATCTATCAAAGCTATATCTGGTTCTTCATAGCAGAATAGTCATTGGGTTCCATGCAATTTCATTGAGTTAATTTTTTTACCCTGGCATGTTTTGCATAAGCTTCAGGACATGGGAGTAAGGCATTGTAATCACCACTCAAATCAAAGAAAACCTTACTTTTTTGGGGTAGCTAAAGAAGAACTCTGACTCTTGTGGGACATTACAAGAGCTCGGATGGTTCTTTCCTTAAGCCAGAAAAACTCCATGGTTGTAGGGCTCTTCATCTTATTGATGGTAAAATCTTTCTTTAGAAAAGCTGAAAAACAGCATGTAGGGCAGAGAAAAGATTAAACTGTCCTGGTTTTCATTATTATGTATCTCTCAGAGTGCACTGGGGCCATTTTCTAAAACTTCCCGAGGAGGCCACAACTGCATGAACCTTACCGAGAGGAGAGGTTCAGAGGAGCATCCATGGATGCCCAGACCTCCAGGCCCCTCGTATCTGTGCATTATTAGTGACACCATGAGGTGCTGAGATCCCCTTTTTGCAGCTGCTGTTTTCTGTGCTTTCCTAACTGTGCCCTTTGCTGTCCACAGAGAGCGAGGAGGTGTACCAGCGCCAGGTGCTGTCCATTGCCTGCATCGTCTTTGGCATCGTTGTGGTGGGCGTGCTTTGTGCAGCCTTCTACTTCAAAACAAAGTAAGAGCCCTCCTCTGCTGTGTTTGGGGTTTGGCTGCTGTCCTTTTTTACAGCTTTAGGGTTCTTCAGCTTCTGCCCTCCTTCTGAAGTTGCTGTTCTCTCTGGTCTGGCTACAACAGTTCCCCATGGCTACACTAAGTCCTCCCCAAAACAGGAGCGTTATGTGTTTTTCTTTCTATTTTCTGATATCATGAAAGAATAGGTTGTGTCATACCAAATCCTTTTTTTTTTTTT
>VXBQ01007751.1:1519825-1569237 GCA_013400175.1 Phainopepla nitens
CAAAATCTTTTTTTTTTTTTTTTTTGACAGTAATAATTTGTGTCTTTTACTATCAGTGCAATAATCACTTCGCTCTTCTGAAAACAGTAATTTAAACATACCATCTCCTTTTCGCACTTCATTTCATATCCCGGAATGTCCATTTCTGTATGCTGAGAAGAAAAGTAAAGTTAGAAATGCAGAAACAAGTCCTCTGCAGATGTCTGTAACCAGTAGCTAATACAGCAGCCTGTTGATGAAGATGCATATGAGTGTCTGTAACACAGAAGCACTTTTACCTGTCCAAGTAGTGAAATCATCTGAACTAAACTATTTTCAAGTTAAATACTGTCCACTCTGTCCTTTTGTTTTCCCAACTGAATATTATTTTATACTGTTTATTGTTACTTGTGTAATCTGAGTTGCAAACACCTCATAGCAGTTACATGACATGCTTGTCAGTGCCCCTGTATCAATAAATATGTTCTTTGTGGTGGCTATCCTTCATTCCTGTTCCTGCTGGAGTTAATGAGAGAATACAAATCAATATAAAAAAGTACCTGCATGAAGTTATTCAGGGTGGCTGAGCATCAAAAATGTGAAGGTTGGCACTATTTAAAAGTTTGGATGTTTATCTGAATCCTCCTTTCTAGAATTGATTTTAATGTCTAGGAAATCTAATGAGGATTGGGTTTTGTTTAGAAAAAGATATAAATTTACATTTCTATCTGGAAATAAAAATAAAAAAAGTCACCAAATCTTTTTTACCCCTTTTTCTTCCTCTCAAACTTCAGGGGTAGGTAATGAGTGAGGATTTGAGTTGGTTCACATTTTTTCTAAATTATTCTAATGTCTTGATGGATTTTGTTTAATTGTTCTCTGGACATCCAGTGTGACAGTGATGCTAGCTGTGAAGGACAGACTGGCAGGACAGTTTCTCCTTGCACACTCCTTTGCTGTAGTGTAAAATGTGAGCAGAGACAGCCACTTTGGCACTGCTATTAGAAATGTCATTATGCCTTTTAGATCTGCAGATCTTAGAAGAAAGAGTGAGTGAGACTCTTCCCAGAAAGGCTGGAGGGTTTAGCTGATGAAGAGAGTTTCAGAGAAGGCAGGATGGGATTGTCAATAGAAGAACATGCAGTCAGTGACTGAGTACTGTGAATAAAAAGCCCCTCTGTTACTCACAGTGCTCCTCTTGGTACAGCACTGCTGTAGGGAGTGCTGAGAGCTGGGTTGGAGCAGCCTGCAAAACAGCCTGGCTTTGATGAGGTGGTGAGGAGAGCCAAGTCTGAATATAATGAGTGGAAAGAACACTTGAGAGAGGAACTTACAGGACAATTATAGTGTCGTAACTCAGGAGCCGGTGGGGGTGTTGGGTCTGGGGCTCTGCACTATAAATATGAGGGTTGCTGAGAAGAGTTCAAGTGGGCTGGTGCCACACTCTGGGCACTGAAGTCTGGAGAGTTAGCAGAAAATGAGCACCTCTGGTTCAGTCAGGAGGCCTCAGACAGTGTACAAGTCGAGTAATGGAAGGAGCCTGGTCAGTCCCCAACACCCTGGCTGTGCCTCCGTCTGGTGCTGTCCAAAAAGGAAATAATGGGGTCTAGACTGGCTCTCATGGAGGCCAGGTAAAATTGTAAATGTAACATTGACCACTGTCTTAAGGGTGTAAAACGCAACAAATTTGAAGTGCCTCAACACTTAGCGTATGTTAGCTTTTAGTCAGCAGGTTTTTGGGAGCTTCTTTATCAGGCATATGTACCCTGACTGTGCTTAAGAATTACCAAAGCATTCCTCCTGCATGGGAGTTATCTTGGGGTTTCATTTGACGTACAAGAAATTTAGAAAATTGCTAACAGATGCAGAAACTCTGAAAAGTGCATCCATTAAGAGAAAAGTTTGCATGAAGTTCCTGACCCTCACTTACTTAGTCTGACAATTCTGTAATACCAGCTGCTAGAAATAGGCGCTTCCCTATAAGCCATTGAATTAAAAGTCCTTTTTTAAAATAGATTCAATCTGAGAAAGTTTAGGACTATAATTAAACTCTATGCCCTTCCAATTATTCCTTTTAGGTTAATCAAGAAAGTGCTGGAAGTGTTAGCAACAGATGACGAGTACAGTAATGGGCTGCCCTTTACAGCTTAGACTTTTACAAATGACTAGTGACTTTATTTCTTGCTGAAGTAAGAACACTTCATTGCCAAATAATTCTAAAGTAGAACACATAAGGCCCATTTGTTTTGAAAACAAAAATTATAAAATAAATTTATTGATAAGCAAGAAACTTTGAATTATTAATGGTTTCTAGTTTTATAGCTGTGCATCCCATAGTTTGGCAAAATGAATATGCATAAACCTGATATTAATGTTAGGTTGCATGAACATAAAAGGAAATAAATTATTTGATTGTTTTGCTCAGTGAATTACCTTCAGGAATTTCAGTTGTAATGTTGAAGACTGCAGTAGTGAAGCTGGATTTTTGAAGTTTGCTTACACATGTTTTTAAATATAGAAACCACTCTATTTTTTTTAAATCCAAAAATTGTTTTGTTATTTTTCTGATTAAATTGCAATTTTCTATGTGTATGAGAGGTTCCCAAAGTCTGATGCAGTGATCATGCTTCACTGTCATTGTTCATAGCTTACATGAAGTCATGCAAAAAATTCCTGAAGATTCCATAACCATTCTGGAGAGCCAGCAAGAGGCTGGTTTTCCAGTAGGACGTGGGAATAGATGTGCTAATTTCCTCAGTGTCTGTAATTTAGCTGGTCAGAAAATAGTTGTTCGTAAAAACGCTAAAGTTGCTTTTATGAATTCTGTGAGAAGCTGAAGACCTCATTTAGACATTTTACAAATGAAATTGTTCAATTTCGTTTGAATCAAAAATTAGTGGATATTAAAAACATTTTTAAAGAGATATTTCAGACTCAAGTGACTAATTTAATTTGACACTATATTCTTCCAAATTATATATCTATTCAGATTAGTCCAATATTAACTCTACAAGTTTTGGCTGAAGAAAATTTTAAAATATTTTTTCCTTGAGAAATTATTTCCTCACCTACTTCTATTCATAAATTTTACTAATTATGAGCTCCTAGCAATACTCAAAAGGTGCCACTCAGAATTGAAACATGCTTACGATATGAATTCATTCTTTTCCATTTGCTTCAAAATAGGATGCAAGTAGAAAGCTCTTGTAAGAGGTACTTAGAGTCCTGGATTTGTTATGGCTTACGACCTGTACTCAAGAAATGAGCTGTAACAAATACTTCTAAGCAGGTGCTTAAAATTTGTTGAATTGTGTCATACTGAATCAAAACTAAGGGACTCAAAAACTATTAAAAAAACTATTTTATTAAAAGTGAACATCTGAACTGTGATCCTTCTAACCACTTACTTTCATTTGAGGAAACTTGTCCTCTCTCACAGGGCCCTCCACTGAACACATAAGTAAGTCATTTTCCTCTGCTTTCTTCTACCTTCCAGCAGTAGACACAGATTCTACGGTGAATAAGAAATTAAAATTAATTTTGTACCTCATTCAGTGTCAAACTCACTGCCTGACTCAAGATCCTATCAAGCTTAATGATGTCATAAGGCTTTCCACAATCAAATCACCAGAAATGTTTCAAAATGCTGCTGAAGCATTTAAATTTAAATTTCAGCATAGAAAGGCCATATTTTCTTTATCTCTTATCAGTACTTGCCAGAAATCACTTCCTTTGGAAATTTGGCTCAGCACCAGTTGCTGTCCAAAACCTGCTGGTAGCATAATGAAATTCTGCTGCTGGTGAGTCCTTGACATTACTGGGTTGTTTCCAAGGCCATTGTAGGTTCACTGCTGGAGATGCATCTCCTGGGGAGAAAAAGGAAGCAGAGAAGGAAGGAAAGAATTAAAATGGTATTGTGAATATTTTGCTCATAACTGTTTAAAACTGATAGTCCCAAACAATATAGCTTATCACGATGAAAAAAAAGAAAATTGATAAAAGACCTTAAATGTATTTTGCTAACAGTTTTTGCCCAGCTGAGATAAGTTTTTGCAGAAGATAAAAGTAATATTTAGAGTTTGCTGTCTCATATTCTCTATCAGTACAGAACTTAAAACCTGTTTGTTACTCCCACTCAATACAGTGTGGCAGAAACAGAAAGTCTTTGTTAACAGTATAGTTATCTTCTGAATAATGCAAGGGATTCATCTAGTACTATTCCTAGCTCTGACAGGGTGGATTATAGTATAATAAGTCAAAAACACAGCCTCAGAGGCCATGCTGATGTTTTTTCCGGGTTTAAGCATATAAACAGAAGCTGTTCTATACAAGATGTGCTATAGGTCAAGTCTAATCAGCCAGAAGAAATCTTTGTTTTTTCATCAATTTTTATAGCTGGCAGGGGGTAATGCCTGTTTTATTTGCCAAAAACCTTTTTTCCAAATCAGAGCAAAATGCTTTTTTATTATTCAGACTGACTTGCAAGCTATTGTTACATGTGCAATAGATGATCTTACAAAGCTCTGCACTCGCACAACGAGCATGCTATTATAGTAATCTGAGAATGGAAGGTATTTTAAAACAGAAGAGAGGGGTTTTTTTTCCTCTTTGTTAAGCCTTGCCAGGAAACAACTGCTGCATTGAAATATCAGACATTAGTGAATTAGCTCAGCTGGCTCAGCTAATATGGTGAAGTTTTGAACAAAGGGAGCTATGGCTATGAAAGTATCATGGCTATAGCAGAAGATCAAGCGAGCTCTTTCTTACATGAATTTTATTTCTCTCTGCAGGAAGCAAACAAAGCAAATTCACGAACAGCTGAAGGAAACGCAGAATAGGAAAACCTACAGCCTAAATGCTTCCAGCATGATGGCAAAGTCAGAGTGTATGGCACAAAGCCAAGTCCAGCTGCAAAATGTAAGTAATCCTGCCAGCTACAGCACTTAATAGCCTGGCTGAGTTCCTGCTGCTGATGGCAGCACATCGTCATGCTGCTATTAACATCTGAGCAATGGGAACCACAATTCTCACCTCTTTCATAAAATGTTCTCTATCAAGCCTCTTAATGGAAAGCAGGGATTTTTTTTCTTGAGTTATTTCAATGGATCCTGGTACACTTGGTTCATGTAGCAGACTTTGCTGAGCCCCCCAGCTCTGCATTCAGCAGTGGAAATTACTGTTACAGTTTCCAGCAGTACCTGAGGTCATACAGGTCTGTATGTGTAGTGGGGGTCCTTGAACTTAAGTGATGGCATGCCTTCCAATAATTTATGAACCTGCGTGAAAAAACAGAAAGATTTGTCACAGTTAATTCAGAGTAAATTCAAAATCTAAAACTAAATATACACATGTAAACAAATGCCCAAGGGAAAACCACGCAGATGGTCTCATTTTTCTCTGCCTGTAGTTAAAGGTACTTTAGTTTACAGAAAGAAATTAGTCTGTTCCAACTAAATTTGAAATATATTTAATCATTTTCTGAATCTAATTATATGTAAGTCATTACAGTCTCACAATCATGAAATATGTAAAGCGTATTTGAAATAAGGAACTTGAAGACAACCAATTTATTTAGCCCTGGTATTTTTTTAGGAAGGTATTTTCCAGCATATGTCATTCTCTTTCCCCTGGTCACACACAATCAGTGCTGCCTTACTTTGAAAAAAGCCTTTGGAAGAAGGATCCTGGTAGCAATATAATAGGAAAATATAAAAGATGTATTAAAACCTTTCTAAATTATTAACTCCTTTAAAAAAAAAAAATATCTTTGTGTTGCTTAAAGGAATGACTACTTCATTTGCCAGATTCCATCAAAATAGTCGGAGTTTAGCAAAAGTGAGCACTCAGGCCCACTTAACCAAAGATTTCTCAACTCCTAGTTTGCATCCAGTTAATTTGGAGATAAATGTAAGCCCTTTTAACCAATGCAGAGTAAGCAGGGCCTCCCTGCTAAGCCACAGAGGCTGTCAGAACATTGTTGTATTCACCGTAAGTTCTGCTTTGTAGGAACACCATTGTGGTGCTCCTGTATATCTCCATAATATGCTTTGTAATTCAGGAAAAATATGCTTGTTTCAAGACGGAAGATGGCTCTACTAAATTGACATAATCACAGTTTGGGGAACCTTGTGCAATTTTTTTCTCTTGCTTTCAATTCATTCAGCCTTATATTATTTCTGGTCCCTAAAAAAAGGCTGTTGGGAGGGTAGTTGGTTGTAATGATAGCAACAAAAGGTAAAGTTCATGATACTTTTGTTCTGTCCTATGAAATAAGCCTTGCTTAACACTAATATGCTCTTTGCCATTTTCTCACTGTAATTCAGTGCAGTATTTTGTCATTTTCTTTTGCCATATCCGTAGCCATAATGGCTGAAATAGCAGTTCGTAGATTCTGGACATAGAGGTTGAACACCGTCATTATATTTACTGTAATCCAAATTTGCTTTTTGGTTTCTAATGCTGTTCAGCCTGACATTATGAGTGCTGGTAATTAACAAACCATTTTCTTGCTCTTCTGGCTGTTTGCAGGCAACTGTTTTCTCCTTGCCATTAATGCATTCTCCCTTTGGGAAGATAGGAAGGAAGAAAAACACAATGACCTTGTGCAGGATGTAGGGCAACAGTGTAATAACGGTTTCTATTGTTAGGAAGATTTTAGTGCAAGAATGCATGCAGGCAGCTCATGAAATATTTACAAAACTTGCCAGATTGGAGGGGGGGAAAAGGGCAGGGGTTTGGTGAGGCAGCAGAAAAGAGACTTTGAAAAGGTGTTTTGTAGGAATGGCTGAGTGACTCCCCCTCAGAGACCAGAGGTCTGCCTCAGGCGTATCTGCTGGGTGGAGAGGGGGTCAGGCAGCCTGGATGTGATTTCTCTGCCATTCCCATCTGCAGCTGCCATCACATGGGCCTGGGGAGAAATCCTGGTTCTCTTCATTTCCAGGAGCTAATAAATAAACTTAAATAAGAGCAGTTATTTTCAGGAGACTACTCCTCCGGTCTGGTTTAGGTAGTCCTGGAAGTTATTTCTTTTCCCACTCCACATGCTCCCCCTACAAGCAAGAGAGTTTTCCCATTTATGTCACCTTTCTGCCTTTCCCTAGAAGATTCTCCCAGATTTTTCTGTTGTCTCTTTTGAGTAGATCTGGTGATGCTTTCAGGCTTTTCACACAGCTCTTTCTTCTTCCACAGAGGAGAATGCTTTTGTGGAGACCTGAGAAAAGTTGCATGAGGTTCCTTATTCTTGGTGACTATTCTGAAAGAACCATCACCTTTTGACTGAGAGGTTGCTATATTTAGTAAAAGGTCCATCTATCTTTCCAAATGTGTTACTTTAGAAGGAGGTTTAATTTATTTCCCAAAGCCCAGGGTATAGCAGACAGGGTTTCAAGTGGTTTGTGGCTATAAAGAGCTTGACCAATCTCAGTGAAGTAATTTTTCCTCCCACACTCAAATGTATTACATCTCCTCCACTCCCTGCCTCTGCTCAATTGTGATTCTGAAAAGTGAAATAAAGGGTTGGATTTTGTCAGGACAGCTGTGTTCTCTTTGAAGTCCTGCTGCTCATCACTGGTAATTGTGCTCACCTGTAACAAATCTTATCCATGGTAGCCATTTCGTTATTTTCTTAGAGATACAAATCAGGTGAAAAATAATGTGTACTGTAGGAAGGATTCATAAATATCTGTTTGAACACAGCTCCTAGGATTTTCTGAATCTCCTCCAAGTCCACTGCTTTTCCCAAACATTCTGGCAGCAACACACTTAAATTCTTGCTAGGTGTTTCTTGCTAAGGTTTCTAGCCTCCTGGATTTAAAGACTTATGCACTGGTAATCTTGCTATAATTCTTCAGCCAGGAAGAGATAGATGTGCTAGCTTTTAATTCAGGACCTTTGAGGTACACAGGAGATTCAGATTAACTTCACCTAATGCATAAAACCTAGGGCTTCCCAAGTATTATGTACCCCTTCCCAAAGAGAACATCCTCCTTTCAAGAGTTATTTGAAGGGCTGCAGCAACCAGTTAGGTCTCCACATAGTCAAAAAGAAGGAAATTATCATTCTCCCCATCTGGAAAGACAAGTGCTTGGTGCACCCTCACACACCATGCAGGTGGCAGGAGGAGGTGGGGTGCTTCCTGATTCCTACCTGCTTTTTCCAAATATAGTAGAGGGTTTCTTTTTAAATTCTCACAACTTGGTAAATATGTCATGGAAGAAAAAACTGTAAAAGAGTCAGCTGAAATCTTGACATTCCTTTAGTAGTTCTGAGAATTGTCATGGCTTTTTAAAGTGCCATGACATCATCCTCGTGGTTTTTAATACCTTCTCCCATGGTACCAAGGGGATCTATTAATTTCCCATCACTTTCCCTCTGAGGTGGTTATATGCTTTTCATGCTGTACTGTGTGGTTTCAATTTTCACTACACTTGTTTCTAGTAGCTTGCAATCACTAGCTCCAGGTTTCTGAAATTCTTATAATGAGGGACAAAAAAATGCTCCTTTTGCACCCTGTTGCCTTTTGTTCATAGTAGTAGGAAATAAAATCTTTTCAGTTACTGTGATAGAAATGCAATGCAAGGGATACTGTAAGTCTTTTAAAGGTTTACTCTGTGGATTTATGTGAATTACCATTTGATTTATTAGCTAAGATGAAGAGCAAATTTCCCGTTTCTGTATCACATGACTACTTAGGAAGAACTGCTAGAGCAGGCAAACTTGCCCTCTGTCTAGAGCCAGTGTTGGCAACAAAACATGTAGAGCATAGGGGAACAGTAAGGATGTTAAATGTACTACCTGATGAGCTTTTTTTGAGCTCAGCCCCCCCTGAAAAATCACTGGCTCTTTTCCTTGAGGCAGCCTCTCTGAATGTCATTTAAAGCTGATCCCTCTGCCTTCTCAGTTCTTTTTGAAACGGGATCCCCACATCACCTCTCTTCCAATGCCACATGAATTTCTGGACCTTTTACTATTTTGGGGGAATCGCTGAGGGAGAAGAGCTAAGTAAAGCCCGGGGGAGGGATGGGTGTTTTGGTTTGCATAACAGCAGGACAGCAGTGTCTAGCTGATCTGTAGCATTCGAGTGGCATTTGTTATCCCTGGGCCCTGCATTTCAGAGCAGGGAATTCAAGGCATGGAGCAGAGGAATTATGTGCTTACAGTAATGCAGCAGCTCAGTGACAAAGGCTGGTTTCTTGTCTCCTGGCTCAGGCTGCCTTCACAGATTCACTTAGCATTAACTAGCAGGGGGTGGAATTTTTATTGTCACAGAGTTGTGTAATTGCACATAATAGATTATTTTCTCCATGAGAAAATGAAAAATCAAAAATTTGCAAAATATTTTTTAAAAGCTATCCTTATTCTTTAATTTATTTAGCCATATGCCTCGGTGTTTTTTCAGTAATTGCTCAAACAAGAGCAGATAATTAACCACTAAGGCAATAAAACCATTAAAAAACCCGAAGAGAGATGAGCTTTCAGTGATGCTTTCAACCTACTGGAGCAGGCCTTTGAAAGGGTTTCACAGCTTATTCTCCACCATGGCTGAGTATTCAGCAGCTCACAACAGTCAGAGGCTTCCCTGGAGCTCAGGCCAGGTGAGAACTGAGCTGTGAGGGCAGCAGGATGAGCCTTGCTGGGATGTGGCTGGGAAATGATCCCATATTATACTTCTGGGGCACCAACTGATACTGCTGTAAGCTCCTCACAAAAGTATGAAGGTATTTTTTTTCTCCAGAGGTGATCTTAGAGCAGGGATGTGGCACTTGGAATTAAGCTAAAGGAGAATAAACCCAGCTGTGTTTAAATATATTAAAATGTATTAATAATGTGGTACATCTAGATATGTTCAATTCCATTGTTCAAATTCCCTGTGTATCCACACCCTCAATTTAAACTATAATTCACATTTTCATTGTAATGAATGTTATGACTGTTATAGGAATTGTATATTAAGTGGCATACCTGAAAAGCAGAAAAATGTTCAGTTGGGGAGAAAATACCCTTTGTAGGCTGTGCCTGAGTGGTGCTGGGTGCTGGACCCTCACTCAAGTTTGCTGATCCAGCATCAGAGCAGCTTCTGGTGTTCTGGTGCTCCTCAGCTGTGATGAGGAAAGGCTCTGTGTACCACTGCGCCAGCCCACATCCAACTGAAACACCAGTGCAGCAAAAGACAGAGCTTATCTCTGCTCTTCACAATTCACTTCCTACTCATGGTCTCACAGGCCATTCAGGCCTTCAATTTTGTATCATGAACAAGCTCAAAAAAAGGACAGAAATAGCTTCTTGGCACTAGCAAGCCATTCTTTACATAGCTCAAATTGATTTATTCAGGTCAGAAATCAAAGCCAGTTTCATTTCTGCAGCTGGCAGGATAACTATTAAAGTTTAAAACCTTCACTGATGCAAGTACCTTAAAAATCATATTTCTGTCTGAATATTCTATCTACAACATTTACAAGTGACATCTAAGATCATGGTAACCAGAAGAAATGGGAGTGGAATATGTTTCTTCTCATTATTTCAGTTGTGTTTATTTCATGCATGCAGCACCATTTAGCATATTGCCACTCACAGCTTTGCCTTCAGAAGCACAAAAGCAATGATTTTTGACCCTGTTTAACATGGCTATTTCACTCAACAGAAGAAGGGAGAAGATCAGTGGAGAAAAATTTGAAGAGCTGTTATTTTAGCTATAGAAATTGGTCATAAGAAGTCTGACTGGCTGGACTAAAAGTACATGTAACCTGTTTTAAAAAAAAAATATTCTTGTATGACTTTCCTTTTTGGTCTTGCTGAAGTCTACAGAAATGTAGAAAAGAATAAGTGAGAGTCAGAAAGTAATAGTCTGTTGTTTTAAGGAGTTATTGGTCTTTTGTTAGACAAAACTAGTGATTATGAAGAACTGTCTTTTGAAAGATACTTACTATCTTCTCCAGGTATTTTTATGCTGTTGTATCATAACAAGACATTTTTCACCTTTGTGATATTTTTCCAATATTTTAATTTGTATTTTCTTTCTAAAGTATGTAATCGTGTAATCGCTCCCACGATACCAATCTGTTTTAAAGACAGCACTGATATCCAGGTGTCTAGTACTAAAAAATACAAAGCAAGAGGAAAACAGACCAATTAGTTTTAGTGCAAGTCCTCGTAATGCAAAGTAAAAAGTCTGAAAAGTGCTTTATTTTTCACACCTGAGTGGAAATGTGAGTTAACCTCTCATATCTCGGAGATATTGCCCAGTGCCCACTAACAACATGACAAGCCCAAGTGCAGCTTTTTCTAGATTTCAATTGGCTCCATTCAGGTTGAGGGCTTTTTTTTTTTTTTTTAATTGAAGTTGAATCACAAAGCAAGAAGAACAAATCTGTTCTCCTTCATGTCTAGTGTCGGCTTTGCAGACCTCTGTGTCTCATTCTGTGCCCAGAGACTGCCCTACGCCTACACCTGCCACAAGAAGAATTATGTTTGCACTGTTCTTACTAGCACAGATACTCCCAGGTCAAAAGTTTCAGACTGGTTCAGAAAGATATCTGGCTCTGTGGATAGGATTCAAATATTTTTCTTACTTATCTGATGACACAAGGGCTGTTTCAGTTTGGTTTTCATAGTTGTATATGCTGATGATGAATGCAGTGTTTGACTGAAATCACCAAAGGGCCCAAGAAGTTGCTGACTGTCCTCTGAGATGTGTTTTATGATCTGTGTCTGCATGGGCAGCCACAAAAACAGACTTCTAGTCAAAAGGATCATAGTTCCCATCATTATGGGCAGATCAGTCTGTAATTTTGCCACTAACGCTGATATCGGTGTTTTGATATGCAGAGCATAATGGAGATAATGGTTACTAGCCCTTTTTGCTGTGTAAACAGTACTGAATGAATGTGTTACTTGCAATGCCTAATTTTGATCTAAAAATGCACTAGAGCACGTCTTACTCTGCTCTGATATGAATTCAGAGTGAATAGCATCAGCAATGTACTTTGTCTTGTGAGTATTAATTAATTTTATTTTCTCTGCTGCAGTATTCAAAACCAGATAGGCATCCGGGGCCTATTCTGCACAAAGTTATGGAGTCTAGTTTTTCAGGTGCTCAGTCTTTCCCAGAGGCCTTGTCTCCTGACAGAGGAACCCAGCCCATCAGGCACCACAGGTGAGCAAACGTCTGTCTGCTGAGCGTTCCGGCCGGCGGCCGCCCGGAGAGTCATTGTAGAACTGCTGATGGTGTGCAAGGTTATCCTGTGCTGGGACTGGGGAGCTGCTGAGTGCTGTGCTGCCAGCAGGGCCTCAGCCAGCTTATTAAACAGATGTCCAAGCGTTTTCTTAGCTGCAGACATAAAAGGTAATAGCGATGCTCGCTGCCGTCCTCCGCGGGCCGTGCCAGTCCTGCAGGAAGCATTTGCAGACACCATCCAAGCTGCAGGCACAGCCCAGCCAGTGGAACAGCTGCAGGAGGAGGAACCATTAACAACAAAACTTTCCTTACTGATGTTCATGAACTCAATGACTCACTTGCTGCAGAAAGACTTGGTTGCAAACTTCCAGTCTTTTTCACTGTTTCCTTAAACAAAAGATATGTAGAATGTATAATGACTTACTTATGAAAACATGGTGGCCTTTGAAAACGAGGCTTAAAAAAGTTTGGATGGTTGTTTCCAAGAGAAAAAAAGAAAAAGGAATGTCACCCATCACTGGATGAGATTCAGGTTAGAACTCTGTTTTAACTCTTTTTGGATGAGAAAGGTTGCAAGTGCTTCATTACAGGACTAGAAACCAAACTGGAGTCTGGTACAAGCAGTAGTGTTGGTGGAATGACAGTGTTAATGTCTGGTCCAGTGCATAGAGAGGGAGAAAAAAGGCTGAGAAAAATGAGTTTGGAATTTTTTCAGCTAGATAATCTGGAGTGGAAGACTTGTTTATTAAAAGGTTTTTTTTTTTAAATTACTAAAAAAAAAAAGTCTGGGATTGCATGAGGTTATGATCTGGCTTCTGTAGTATTTGGTGAATTTTTGTTGCAGTCTCTCAGCCAGCTATGTTTTTTTCTCATTTGAATAAGTGATTTGCTTAGCCTACAAAGTGCCACATGTAAGCCAGAAAGGGATGTTTGGGTCCTATCTACTTTTACCTTACTTAAGCCTTTAATTTGGCATGAAAAAATAATGCCAGTTGTTTTGTCAGATACATTTCTTAGGTCTTTTACCTTATTACACAGAAATTTTCAAAACATGCTTAATAATTTTATTAAACTGATGGAACATAGATGAACTATGGGACTGCTGCCTAGAACTTTCTACAGAAGTTCTGGGAAGGATTTTATCACCATTTACTCACAACATGAAGTTCAGGAAAAAACTCAGTGACATTCCCTTACCTTTTAATGGCTATGATTGCAATATCCCAGAAATGTCTTTGCCTCAGAACTAATGTAGGAAGTGGGATGACTAGTTAATTTATAAGGAATTCTTTTGTAGTTTTAAAGCATAAGATTTATTATACAAGTCCCTTGTTTTATAAAACATGCAACAGACTTGAACTTTTAAGACTTACAAGTCTGTCTCTAATTTATGCACCATGTGAGAGCTTCCTAATTTATTTTCTAAGTAGTCATCTGACCATTTGTCTGTGGACAAATGGTCAGATGTGGTCAAATGAGAATTTTATACTAAATATCCCTTCTTTTCATTCCAAACCAGACTGAGCCTGGAAAAATTATATCAGCTCTGCAGGTTCTCTCTTTTATGCTGTTCCAAATTCTATTGTTTTATTTCTGCTGGCTACGGAAACACTTTGCTCTGCATCCAGACCTGTTTTCTCTGCTGGTATTTTTAAGGACACCAATCATGGGTGATCATTTCTTAGAATCCGGAGCTGGCTGTTTCCAGGTCCTGAAACTAATAAATTTTGGCCTACAAGTAAGACTGTCAGTGTAGGGAATCATTTGGAGTTGCTGAAAGGTGACTGACAGAGACTACCTAATTATTTCACTCAGATTATGGATAATAGAAATTTTCTGTCTCAAAAAAACCTCCGCTACACAAAGAGAATTAGTGCAGAGATTAAGTTGAAAATGGAAATTTGATCTCAAAAAATACTTAACCTGTGTTAATGTTAATCTCCTAAAATATTTTGCCTGCGTTGTCCACTGCTGTTACCATAGAAGAATGTTACATCTTCTGCTTGCATATGTAAAATAAGTCTTAAAATCTCAGAATTCAAAATTAACAAATGTGTTTAATCAGTAAACTTCCTGCAGCATATACAATGTGCTCAAAAATTTGTCTTCAATTATCTGTTAATTTTGGTAAGAAGGAAACCCATACTGCCTTATTTTCTAATAGATAGAAATAAATTAGAGTTTTGTTAATTATGGGTTGAGTTGTGATCCCTCTGAATAGCAGTTTTCTTGGTAATTAGTCATCCTGACTTTCATTCATGGATTCAGTCATCCTTGATTTTAGAGGGATTCATTTCAGAGAATGCCATGATGAAAGCCAAATGCAGAGGCTTTCAGCCTGGAGCAGTTATATTGTCTTACAAAAATGCCAAAATAGGATAAACTTCCCTAAAATTAATAATAATTTGTGTTTTCATTTTTAATGAACTTTTCACACCACAAAAAGATGTGGAAAAGAATTTTTTTTTCATTTGGTAAGCATTTTACTCTTTATGCTGCTAATATAAGTGATTCAGTTTACAGTAGAGGAGAGTAAATTTAAGTTATTCTGTAAATAAGGCTATTGAATTACAAAGAGCAAGTACAGACAAAATCTAAAGCAACTAAGAATGTAAAGGCAGAGGAAGCCTGAAAGAAAGAAGATGTAAGGAATCTGCTATTTTCCCCCAATAAAAGCAAAATTGATGGTGGGATAGAGATAATAATTGAAGCACTTAGGGAAATCCTGAATTAATAGATTTCATTATTTGATTAGAAGTTGGGATGACCATTTGAGGAGAAAGGTAGAATGTGAACGGAATCAAATGTACGAAAATAGACATTCCTACAAAAGTCAAAGTGGGAGTAAAATGTGGAAATCAAAGCTCTCAAGATGGCTGGGTTCATCTTGATCTAAAAAAAAAAAAAGTTGCGAGATTAACCAATTCACAAAATTTCACGTCTGGGAGCAAAATCTGTAAAAACGGGAACTGTGACATGAGATGATGGATTAGCAAGTGTCAAAGATTTAGGAAGATGAAGAATTTATCAAAGTAACTGGGAACCAATTATGCTGAATTTGAATAGTCCAGACTTTAGGAAAAATGTGGGGGAAGAAGATTCTCGTGGTAGATATAAAAAAGGCAAAAAAATGCTTACTGTCTTACCAACAGCAGGTACTGCAACATATGCACTGATGATTGTATTTGGTGGTGCTGAGTTAGATCTCTACATGAGCTCAGTCCCTGTTGTCTTCTGTGTCTAATGACCTTAAGGGGAGAGAGCAGGGAGAGGCAGAAAACCTCTAATGTGGATGCACAGAGGTGGCTACAAGGGAGGCATTAAGGACTTGTGTTGAGAAGGTAGGACATTGACCAGTGCAGCACTCACAGAATTAGTCAGCACCGGGGACAGACTTTGTTAGTGCCAATGTCATTGAACAAAGCTGGAGCACAGCAGAGCATGAGAATGCACCACTGTTATCTCACCTGGTTTAAATGGCCTCCCCATTGCCATGGACCCAAATTGCATTCCCAAGCTAAGATGAGGAATGAATAATTCACGTTCCATGGACAGTGTTAGAAGTCTGTCTTATGTCAGTCTTCGGGAAACTGGAAAGGGTGCATGACTGCTGCTTCTGAATACATGAGAGCAAGCACAACGAGAAGTAAAAGACCTATTTAAAATGAAGGAGCGTAGTGGCACATATACCAGCTGAATATTTATCAGAAATTTAAACTGAAAAGAAGTCTCAAAGTTTTCAATATAGAACAACTTTCTGTAATGATAGCCTGGATATCATCATCAATTTAGGATGGAGGTTGATCAGTGCACTACAGGAAGTATATGATGAGGTTTTGGCAGATGATTAAACTCAGTGCACCTGACATACCTCAAATGCTCTGTTCCCTTTTCCTATTGGTTCCAGCACCAGGATGCTGACCAGATGACACAACTAGCATTGACGGATTTTCATAGAGCTCCGAAGTTCCTGAGAGGCCTCAAAACAGACTATTCCCAAATACAAGAATGTTATGAAGGAATCAATGATGCTCACATTTCAGAAACCAAGAGGAGATTTGTAGCTGTAGGCTGTACTTATTAATACCGAAGTCAGTTGAAAGCCTCAGGAGTTGATCCATACAAATGTTAGCAGTAGATTGTCTAACAGCCTAAAAAGGTGGCTCTGAGGAAATATCAGAGGACATTTCCTGGCAGCTGGCTCTGTCATTGGGGTATGTATTTGCTGGCTGGTTTGTAATTAACTCAAGAGTAGTACAGAAGGATTCCAGAGTTCCTGTAAAAACACTGGTGGTCTTCTCTGCATGAACATGGGTAACTGCACTTGGGAGTTTTGTATGTGCCCCAAAAAGAGAATACTCCACCTGTAGGATCAGACTTTGTTTTCACTCAGTTTCTCAACACAAAGAAACTTCTCACAGAAAACAACTGGCAAGAATGAACCTCAAGTTCTTAATTAACTTTAGATGGTTGAACTGCTTTTTTCAAAACATAATTCATCAGAACTGTATTTCTCCCTGGTTTATGCATCACTTGTGAACCACTTCATGCATATTCTGATTTTTTTTATTCTGGAGTAATTGATTGATAGATTTTAAGGACGTATCTGCTACAGCTTTATGTATTGGTCTGTTTTATCGAATGGCTCACTTATGTGGGCTGGTTTCTCTTACCCAGTTAGACTGGAGTGCGGGGAGGAAGAAACCATAATGTTGGCTAAAGGAAAATGAATTCCCTGAAGAAATCCGAAAACCATTGTTTGCCTGAGAGGGAGGAATTTTTCACAAGAGCAGTAGAGAAATTTGAGACAGTCATTACACTTGCATTGCTGATATTCGTATCAGTTTTGTGTGAAAGGAAAAGTTTTGTGCTGGAGATCCTTTTCCATACAACTTTTAATGGAAATTCTTAGGGGGTTTTCTGGTGCCTGGAGAAACAGCTGTTATCCTACAGCTTACAGCTGCACTGTCTGTAAGTATTTCCTGATCTTTAGTGAATTTATCTTGTCCATGACCTCAGATGATTTTCATTATTCCCTCTGTTTTGTTTTTTGCTTTGGTTTATTTTGTTTTTTTCCTGACAGAAATGTTGAAAGTGTAAGAATCTCACATTAGCAACAAATTGGTTGCTTAGACTCTGCCAGTGCTGGAAGTTCTGTGGTTGCAGGACTGTGGCAGGTCCCTTTGGTTTCAGTATTTCTGCAGCTTATACCAATCACCTTTGGTATAGCTCTATGTATTGAAATTATGTCTATTACAAATAGAGCTTTTGTGAATTTGCATATGGAGATCATGTGCTGTCCTCCAACAAGATGCTCAAAGGCAACCACAAATTAAACAATAAAAATTTCTAACTTCAGAGATTTGTAATCAATCTAAAGTTTGTTTTTTACTTTTGGATTCCACTGATGACTATGCTCAAGTCAATAAAAACCCCGAAAATTCATTATCCATCACAAATTATTCATTCACCTGCATCTTTTGAGAACCCCTGCTGTATTAATCTCAGGCTCTCCTGAGCAGAAATTGTCAATTATTTTGTGATGTGGTGGTGTTATTTTACAGAATATGAACTGTAACTTGGAACTCGAACTCAGCCTTCAGAACTGAGAGGCCAGTATTTAAGTTTTTTAGAAAGGTTTTTTCACAGCTTCTTTAGTAGCAAATAAAAAATCTTTTTAAGGAAGCATCAGAAATCCTGGAGGGAATGCTATTGCTATGGGTTGTTGGTCTTTTTAATTAAAAAGCACTAGAAAAGTAAAGGTGTGGAAGAAAACAGAGGTTAGACTGCAGTGGAACACTGCTAGCCTAAACGGTAGGATGGAGAGCATTGAAGAATTTATTTCTTATTTTAACTTCAGGCAGAAAAGGTTGATTTTAATGGAAATGTACACTCAAAGAGAATTTGTCCAAGGTACTTGTTCCAAGCAAGCATTGCTTTGGGAGTAGATGTGGCCCTAACTATAATTAAAGTTCCCACTAGGTAAAAACTGCAGATTACTTTTAAGTCACATTATAATAGGAAAAAAAAGAAGCAAACTTATCAAAAGTCTTTTGCATTGCTGAATTTTGTCACAAGTTGGAATTATTCACACAGCCAAAAATAATGACTCATAAAAGGCATCTACAAAACCTATGTTAAGTTATCATTAAAGATGTAAGAGAATATGAGGTAACACATGCATTTCTGAGACCCAGAAGATGCCAAGAGAAACTAGGAGTAGCTGAAAAATGAATATTCAGTCACACCATGCAGTACTGAGGCCTGTTGGCAGTTAAAATGGGTTATGCCTTGCCTCAGTTCTGTGCTCCCATATTTTTGCATTAGCAAATTTATGGTTTATATACCAAAACTGTGGATTCTAGATATTTTTTCATTCCTGCGTGAAATGAAAAAAAAAATCCATTCTCCTTCCAAAGCGCCCAACAAACATTTACAAAACCAATTTTCTAAAATAAGTAGAAAACTATGATTTGTTTTTATCAAGTTCAAGTTTCTATTATATCATATAAAGAAACAACACAGTATTTATCAATGTATATAAACAGCAAAGCAATCTGTATATAAAACAGGAATAAAATAATATGGAAATCCCGTTCAAGGTGGAGAAAACTTGTCTTAGCTTCTTCAATCTGCAGTTCATAAGCTTCGCTTATATTCTTCACTTACACTTTTTCTCAATTTAATGGTTTTGTGTCAGGAAGCAGCACCTCACAGGCTGATAGATAATATATTGGGCTTTCAGTTTAGGATCTAATTTTGAATTCAGCTGTGGGTATGAGAGAGCTGTATTGTTTGTTTATACTGTCTGAGGACTTAACTCTCTATAGCAGGATTATATATGCAGCACGGAAAACAGAAGCATCCTTCATCAAGTGCAAGAAAACATTTCATATAGTGGGCAATTATTTTCATTCCTAGAAAAGAGGTGATGTATTAAATAATGGCATAAACAGCAGCTAATGGTGGATTGTACTATTATATTTCCATAGAAAATTTCTACTGACATCACAGACTGCCACAGCAAAGTTTATAAGAACAATAATCCATGCATTATTAATCTTGAACTTGAACTTTGCAGAATTTTATGCTTTTGGTGTGATAATTTTTACTGTACTCTTGGTGTTGTTCCTAGAAGTCTCTCTTCATGCTGCAGCCCAGGACAGAAAAGTGGGATGCTCCATAGAAATGCCTTTCGGAGGACTCCTCCCTTGCCTCGGGGTAGGTTCAATGGGATCACAGGACCAGCATATCAACAGCTCCAGGAGTCGAGGATCACAGACCAGGACACGATACCTTGTCACGGGTGAGTACTGCCATGCGTGAAGGGAACCCCTTAGTGGGTTTTAAAATAGTGAGGTTTAACGTAAAATAATGTACATTGCGAAGTTGGTTTTCTATACATAGCTTCATAGAGGTTTATCTTCGAAAATGCACAAAAATACACTGTTTTTTCTTACCTTTTTAAAATTCAGTTTATTAGAATATTGACTGTGAGTTCCAGCTATACATAAGGTCTGGGTTTCAGGAGTGCTCCTGAGAACCTACAGTTGCCTTTGAAGTCCTTTGCAATTGCTGAGATATTTTGCATGATATTTACATATCCCTATAGATTTCCAAAGACTTTCCAGAATATTACAAGCATATTTTATATAAAAATAGGAGTAATACCTGGAATGGAATAAAGACCCCACCCAGTTTCACCTGTAAGTCACAGTGAAACCCTTTCTCTCTGATTTACAGGTGAAACTGGTGGGGTTGAGTGTCTGGTGACTTCTTTTAAAAAAGTTTGACTCACACTTGTGTCATTGTTAGTTTGCTTCTTCTGAGGAAAAAATTGTTGATTGCCTCTTGCAGTAAATATATTATTGTTCCTTTGTGTGATATGTGCATATAATTTCTGGTGAAAATGTCCTACTGAAATTGCCACCCTTGCAGAAAGGAGCAGGCCAGCAGCCTTCCCTCTCCATTGCAGCATTGTTTGATGCAGGCTCTGGGAAGTGCTGAGGCCTCCTCCCAGGCTGAGGAGTGAGCTACAAAACAGCAAAGCTGTGGGTAATTGTATTTACTCTTGTCTAGGAAATCAGTGTGTAACCGTACAAGTATCAGCTTGTACTGGCCTGTATTTTAAACTTGCAGTTCTGCAAAATTTGAAATTGGGACCAGACTGTGACCCCTTCTGGCCTCAATCCACTCAAGCACTTCATCCATATTTTGTGCACTAAGGACATTTACCCTCTAAATATCTGCTAGTTTCACAGTGTTAGTTTTCTCATCAGATTTCCAGCCCAAACACAAAGTTCCCTTGTCCCCTGCGGAGTTACACTACTCCCTTTCTTCTCCTTTTTTCACCTCCATCTTTCCCTGTCAGGATGCACAAATCAAGGTGGTTTGTCTCCCTAATTCTGTGAGCATTCTGAATTCATCCCCCAGCAGCCTGGCTGAAGCACAGTCAGGCCCACAGGTAGAAAGAAGATGGGGGTGTGTGTATATCAGTGTAAGTGCTTACAAGGCTGGCCCAAAGCCTGCCTGAGCCACTGGAATGATTCTCATCCATCTTAATGGACCTTGTTGTCAGGCTTGTACACTGCACACCTTTTGACACAGGGCTTACAGCAAAGCTGCTGGGACTATGCTAAGTAAAATCCATTTCACATTTAAAGTTTCAGTTCCTTCTGTCTCTCTTTGATATCTGTTCTTAAAGGAGGCAGTAAAATTATTGTGCTTCTTTCAGTTTCATTCTTTAATTTAGACTCTTAAACACTGTATAACATAATTACTGTTGAATATTTATAAATGTTTGCTTTTGTTGCTTGGTTTTAGGAAGAGGGTGGAGAGAGAGCTGCACTTTGAAACACATGCACATGAATTAATTTATTCAGACCAAATAATTTTTCAGATAAAACCCCAGATATATTTCTTTAGAGGAACTGTGGTTCTGGGAAAGTTAATTATAGGAAAATGTAATTAAGGTTCTGCAATTATAGTTCTAAGTCTCAGTCTATTGAAAACAGCAGCAGTCTGGTGTCACACACAGAAGCATGGATCAGTTTGTAATTAACTAAAAGCCAAGTCTCACACGGTTTAGATGTAATATCCCTTCTAGCTTAATACCTCACCTGTTGCACACAGCGTATGCACTTTAATTCAACCTCAGTTCTCCTTTGAAAGCCCTGGGAGCACGGGGCAGAAACATGTAATTCTGGCATAAAATTGGTACTTCTATCTGTATTTCAAAAAATATTATGGAAACATGCCAGGCATTGCGTTGCATGTCACTGCTGCTGCCAGTTAGTTTTCAAAATACCAAGAACAATTGAATCTCTATTGTGGAACTGGCAAATGTTACTGCTTTCTCATCAAACCCATTTTAATTCAGTCTTTTCTTGTTTTTGCTTCTATATCATCCATATAATACCTACATTGCATGTGAAATTCATTAAAAACATTCACTCCCTTTGTTTTCAGGGTGCAGCCCAGAATATATTTAGGGCCTGAATTACCAAAAAAGGGACTAATGCAACTGATGCGATCTCTCCAGCTATAGTCGTTTGAACAATTATATATAAGCAAAGGAAACAAGAATGGGCACAACCCAAGGTCTGCACTGTTTTGTTTTCATTTATTTTTTTTAATTGTCCTCCCTCAGGAGTAACACCCCTGATTGGTATTTCATTCGTCCTGAGTCTTGAGAGCTGGTGTAAAAAGCCCCTCCGTGCATGGCTACAGGTGTGTCTGAGCATAGTGCCAGGGCAATTATCCAGGGCTGAGTCTCAGAAGTAAAATGGCTGCAGCTGTAGAGCACGGACAGGAAGTTCTAGCACACATCCCAGAAAGCTGCTTGCTCTATTGTTCCCCTGGGTGCCCCTTCCCCAAGCAGTCTCTCTTTCCCTTACCTAGCAGCAAAGTTCCCAGCAGTTCCTCCTTAGCACAGAGCTCCCAGGTGCTCTTCCTGGGGATGCCAGGAGAGTTCCTGTGCAGGGCTGTGCAGTGCTCCACGTGGGCAAGGATGCACAGGGATGGGTGCAACAGTTGTGCAGACTCAGTGCCACCACACACCAGGTAATTACAGGTCAGCGGCACTCTGCTGGAAATGAGCCCAGAGTTGTCCTCCTGCCCCCTCCCGTCTGACACCTTGCCAGGGGCATGGGGCCAGAGGAAGCCTTTCCAGTTAATTACTCTTTGTGCCAATACTGGACTACAGCAGTTTCACGCGATTCAGTTTCTCTTCCTTAACTCTTTTTCTGCTCTTACCAAAAAGCAGGAGGCACATGTGAGTAGAAGGATATTCCTAGTGAGGTCCAGTAGGCTTAAGGAGCTTTTGGAATAATACCCTTCCAGTCAGAGGAGCTGCTTCCACATCTAAATGTTGCTCTCCTCATCCAAGGATAAAACATAATAGATTCACCATAGCCTTGCCTTATTAAATAGTGAGAAGCTGATCATAAATAAATTATGTTTTGGTACTGAGGTGATGTCTGTGGTCCTTAGCAATCATGACTGGTAATATAGTAACCTAGAGCACCGTATTTCTAGAAGTACTAATTTCAGATGGGAAACACCCTTTTATTTTTTTGGTCATTGTTTATTTTATATTTATTATACTTTCCATTTCTGTTATTTTTTAAAATATTTCTTGTGAACAAAGCAGAGTTTGGCTTTGAAACAAAATGGAAATGTTGATAAAAATTCACGAAGTTGCCTCGCGTTCAATAAAACCGTTATAATATGTCTCAGTGGAGGATAAGTAATTTCTTTTTTTAAATGGTATTACAGTATCAAGAGAACACAGACATTTGCTCAAGTCCTATATATTAGCTTTTTTTCCAGATGAAATCTAATAAAACAAATCAGGCCAACATTATGAGTGTGGGCTATTGCAAAACAATTTTTTTTCAGAGGTACACTGCACTTAGATGCTCTGCTTGTTTGAAGTGGAGTACAGATAGCCATTCCTATGTAAATAAAGACTACACAGCCATGAGTGTTTAATGTTCTTTTTATCTGCACTTTTTTAAAGTGCTTTCCTAAAACAACCATTTGACATTGAGAATTCTAACACTGAAGAAAGTATCAATATGCTTCCCTGATCAGGAATGTAGGAATAGAATTACAAATTTATTTTCAAAGAAAATTAATAATGCATTATAACTTCTGAAATGTTTTGAAAAGAAATTTCCATTATTCTCATATACTGGTGGGTGAAATCAGACTGAGAGAAGAGCAGTGCTTACCGCTGTCAGATTTGAGAATCAAAACCAGTCTCCCGAGCCTTCTGTTTTCCCCAGGGCCCCACCACGGCCAAGTGCTCCTCTATTTCAGGAGAAAATGGTGTGTATCTCTTCAGCACAGTTCACTAAATCTCACACAGTGTCCCTGCTGCTGGTCGCATCTGACCACTTGATGTACAACGAGAACTCTTTTTTACTCTTTCCAGGTATTCATCCAGTGGTTTAAAAACTCCTCAGAATACTTCAATAAATATGCAACTGCCTTCAAGAGAGACAACCCCCTATTTTAATAATGTGGATCAGAAGGACTTGGTCGGCTATTCCTCTTCAAGGGCCAACTCCGTTCCCATCATCCCATCTGTGGGCTTGGACGAAGCCTGCATGCAAATGCAAAATGTTCCTGAAGTAACAGGCATTAAATGGTGCAAAAACTCCTATTCTGCTGAACTTGTCAATGTGAGTTCCCCAGTCAGTAATTGTCTAATAGCAGAACAACACGAAGTGAAAATCCTGCTAGAAACTGTGCAGGAGCAGATCCGGATCCTGAGGGACGCGCGGCGGTCGGAGGACTCGGAGCTGGCGAGCGCGGAGGCGGAGAGCGGCGCGAGCGAGAACACGGCCTTCCTGCCCATGAGCCCCACGGCCAAGGCAGAGCGAGGGGCACAGCTCGTCTCGAAAAGCGAAACGCAAAGAGACTCCGGATCCACCAAGTGACTCCGAGTGGGGGCTGTGGGAGGGGAGGCGAGAGGTCTGTGCATTCGACGCTTTGCTGAACAGGAAGGGAGGAAGTTAAATACAAATTATTTATATGCATTAATTTAAGAGCATCTACTTAGAAGAAACCAAATAGTCAATCGCCCTCATATCATAGTGTTTTTTAACAAAATATTTTTTTAAGGGAAAAGTTCCAGGAGGGATGAAGCGTGCTTTTAGATGTTTTCTAGGCAGGATTACAGAGTTACGGTTACAGAGGATTTTACCGTGGTCCTGTTCAGCTGTCTCAAGGCTTAGGCTATGCATCTCTTTTTCAGTGAAGGCCAAGTGCCGTTCTTGGATGCATTTCTGGTCCCAGGGCGGCACTGCGGTGAGCTGCTGGGCAGGGATTCAGACCCTGGGGAGCACGTCCTGTGAGCCCAGCACAGATCCAGTCCCCTCTCCCCCTCTGCTCTTGATTCCAGGTTCACACCCTGAAAACAGGCACACAGACACCTACTTCTCAGTTCTGGTACCTGCTGTGGAATGATGACAGCATGCCTGAATTGAGCAGATGTTTAACTCTCAACCTTAATTCGATGTGTCAGTCACCCCAAGAGAGTCCATGGAATCATTTATGAGCTTTGGGATTGGCCCAGAGTGGGAGCAGGATTGGGGTCTATAGAGATTCAGTGGTCAGGAGCCCACAGCTGCTCCATCTTCTGAGCTTTGCCTATCAGAGCTGCCTTGGTGGAGAGCAAGGAAGAACGAGAGAAAATGTAGAAGTGTGTATTACAACAGGTTTGGTTTCTGGTTTCTGGTTTGGGGTTTTTTAAGTGGAAACATAAACTCTGTTGTTCATTAGCACCCCTCAACATTTCTAAACTTTTACGCTTTAAAGGCATTTGTGAGCTCTCAAGGAGCACTTCTCAGTGTGTGTGTAATTTTTTAAAACTTATTTTTTATTACGGCTTGTTCAGAAAGAGTCAGGGAGATCCAGTACGATCAAAATCCAGCCAATAAGTGTCCACACTGCCTAATTTGATCCTGCATTCAGTTCTCCAGTCACTTTAACTAATTATGGCTTAGGCTTGTGAACTTTAAAGCTTCAACCCTGCAGATGGTTCAGTATGGGCAGACCCACAGGCGTGCAGAGATCTGACTCTAATGGAGCTCTCTAAGAGCAGATGGTTTCCACCAAGTCACTCCCTGCAGGGGATCAAGGCCTTAGACAGGATGTATCATTCCCTGGTTGCAGTGTCTTAATCACTTTATAAGCCCTTTTTGCATTACTTTTCTTTTGAGTCCATCTTCCCCCCATAAATTGTAACAAAATGTGCCAATTTTGCAATGAATTGGGTTCAGTGACACACCTTACTGGGTTTATTAGTGTTAAAATCTTTGCTTATTCTTGGGGGAAAAAAATCAACTCTAATAAATAATTGCTAAATAGCCTTCCCTGCCAGGAGATTGATTAAAAAATTAGAGTATATAAGAATGTATTAAAATATTCCTTTCAAGTATAATAATTGTTAGATTTATTAATGTGCCCCAGACTTTCTAGTTCACAAGTCTCAAGGCTTCCCAAAATAGCACAATCAATCACACAGTGCTGTTGTATGTTGAGTCAGAATAAAGCAATATCTTAACCTATGTCAAGTAAATTTGGAAAAGAAATGCTGAAGGTGTATGTCATTTTTTTTTTTTTAAGGGAGTAAAAAAAATTATTATTGAGTCTTCATTCAGCAAGGCTTATTTTGGGTTGCTTTTATGGTTTGGGGGATTCTTTTAAAGATAAAGTTGATGAAATTGTCCTGTTTACAGAATTTTCTATGGCTGCAATCTTTGCTGTGTGTTTTCAACAGAAATGCATTTGAGGGCAAACTATTGTTTTATTTTCCAGGACAGAGTGTGAGTTGTTCAGACTCCTTTCTGCAAAGACACAGAGCTTTTGTTGTAGCAGTGAGGTGGGATCCCCACGGGGTTTGGCCTCACCCTGGTGTTCTCCTGCCATATGTGGTGGCTGGGCACCATCTCACTGTGTGAGCCGAGCTGTCTGTGGTGGGTATGGCCCCTAGCCCACTCCAGACAAACCCTCGGAAAGGCAGGGTGCATTAGCTGGGGCTCAGCTTTGCACCCCTACAATCATTGGACTTTTCTGTCAACACCATTTACATCCCCCCATCTCAGGACAGGAGCAAAGGGGGCTTGCCTCTGCCCATAAGCCCTGTGAACAAACCTGAATTTTTGTATTATTTGAAAACTGGGTACTATATAAAGCTCTGCTTCAACAGTTTTCCAGTGGTGATCACAATTAATGAATTGTTCACCATTAATTTCATTGGGATGGCCTCTCTGCAACACACTGCAGAATCCTCCCAAAACTGATGCTTAAAAAATTAAATCTTTTCAATTCAGATGCAAGATCTTCCCTCCCCCAAGCTCTGCAAATTCACCTCTGGCAAGAGAATAGGAACACACAGCAAGATTTCAGTTGAAGAAAGAACCATATCATAAGCAATGCCTTTAGGAAGAGAATGTGTTCATGCAGCACCCTCGAAAGACCCAGAAAGAGGAGACGAGCAATGTATTTAAGAGAATGAAATGTTTTACTGAATGATAGCTGAAGATCTGAAATGGTGAGGATATCTTTGGTTCATGTTAGAGATACAATCTTGTACTCAGCAAAGGATGTGTGACTGTTATATGTTAACTGTTCTATTCAGTTCTCAGCATGTTTGAATAGAGAGACGTTAATATTAACCAATGACAGACTAGTGTATTATTTGTTCAGAGCATCGCTTCAGATCTTATTGAAACTGTCATTGTTTGCAGAGGAAAACAAAAAGGGTTGAAAACATCCAACTAGATAGCCTTAATGTTGTTTGTGTGGTTTTCTAATGCAACTGTTTTCCTCTGTGGACCTTCCTGTTTTACAGTTAATGGGGCAACATTTTCTTTGAGGTCTAACAATTAATTCTGTAAAGGATCCATACAAAAGTCGTTCTGAAACAGCTGACATGGTAGGCCTAATTTTGCTTTACTTCTAGTCCCACTGAACTCGTGGATTGGAAGGGATGCAAGTCATTGAGAAATGCAGTTCATTCCTAAAAGTGCATCTGTTCCCAGCCTTGGAGACAGTCTGTAATCCCCCTAGAAGAGGCTCTGAACTCAGTCATTTACGTGGATCATAATTAAAAATTTTATCTGACCTATGAAGTTCCAGGTGTAGTCTGGTGTGGAAATTTACACACATAGCATTCCATTCAAGCAAACTGGGAGAGCAGCTGACTAAATAAATTGAACTTCCTCTGAACTGAGCAGAGAGAAAGCCTGTGTCTCCAGCACAAAACACTGTGGAGAACTGTGAAAGGTATACATCCTGATCTTTTTTAAAATTTATTTCTGTTTAGAATTTCTTCCAAAACAATCCAAAACAACCCTAAAAAAAAATAAAAACCACTAGAACAATCCCAGCATTTGTTTTGAAATAGGAAATGTAGGTAAGTATGGGCGCATTTCTAGTGTTTACCATTGAAAAACTCTCCAGTACCCCAAGGCCCAAAGCTGGAACGTTGTCATTTTTCCAGGTGCATGTTTAGATCAGCAAGCAGTTCTGTGGAACAGGAGCTCTTCAGAATGCCTTTGGTACCCAGCCTGGCTCTCAGCAATGACAGCTGCACTGTCCTTACTAGAGGATCACATCCTCTAGTACCTGTACTGCTTGATGTCCAGTGTAGTGTCCCAAAGCTTCGTAGTCTCCCACGTGATGTGAGCTCTGCCACAGGGATTAATTCTGCCTTTGAGCATCCCAGCAGAGTGTGAGCACTCCCAGCAGAGCACAGGGCGAGGCTCTTGGCCCGAGGGACCGGGTCCATCTGGTACAGGGCTGAGTGTCCCTGGCCAGGCTCCAGAGCAATGAACTTGCCCCCCTGTGGCTGATCCCAAAGCCACTCAACAGAATCCTTCAAGTTTCAATTTTCAAAAAAAACAGTGAGTTGATGGCATGTGCTTATGACCAAGCATGTGCTCAGTGTGCTCCCAAATTGAAATGTTAGCAGTTAATTCATATCTACTTCTCGTGTCAGTAGGGAGAGAATCTGGATTCATTTTCCCAATTTTTCTCCAGGTTCCTGTAATCTCCTTTTGGACATTACTTGAGCGTTTCTCACTCTTATAAGAAATTCTGAAAATTAATACCAAAGAAGAACTCTGAAAGTGTCCTACCTGCAGTAAATCAATTTGAAGCTTGAAGGAGCATACCTGTAATAAAAACTGGGTTTGAAAGTGGTATTTATATCAATTCCCTTTCAATAAAATGAAATTTCCTTTTAAACAATTTATCCCTTGGGAAAACAGTAAGCTTATCAAGTGATTTATTGTCTTGCCATGAATTTAAAATGTTTATCTACAAGGAGATTGGGAAAAAGAAAATATTTAGTATAGATTTTTTCAGCTTTTGTGATTTAAGTTTTTATTTAAATTTTATTTCAGCAGCCTAACAGGTCAATGAACCCATTATCTGTATTGTCTGACACACAGTCATAAAGTCTCCTCTTTTGTGGTCCAAAAGCTGCAATGGTAGATTTCCTTAAAGAGATCAAGATGTTATCTAAATTTTATTTTGAAATTATTCATAGAATAATATAGTTATTTATATTGCTGAAAATATAAAGTGATGCAAACTTTTTTTGGTTTTGTACTGCATTATTGCTGAATTCACAGCAGGATTGTGCTTCCTTTGTTTTGATGTCTACTTACAGGAAAACAACTGACACCCTGTTTTCAGGTTTAGACTTGGAACTTCCAAATCATGGTATCAGGCAGGATTTCTGTATTTTCCATAGCAAAGTTTAAACATGATATAGAAATGAAAAAGCTGCAACAGCAGTAAAATTACTAATAAAGTAGGCTTGTGTTTGGTTGTTTTTTTTTTTTTTTCATTTTTATTCCATAGCAATCAGAGGATTGTTCCATGAGAATTGGGAGTCTCTTGCAAGAAATACAGAATGTATTAGAGACAGTGGAATGTCATCACAGTAGCCCAGAACTAGAAAAGCCACAGTGCAGGAGGAAAAAGTCATCCAGTGTCTGCTGCAGGGGGTAAGAGTGCTTTCATCTTCATAGGAATCACCAGTATAGTTGTTTACCTGCTAGGAAAGGTAAATTATCTGAATTTATTAATGATCACAGTGGTAGTGTTTGATTAAAGGAAAAGGGGCAGAAATTTCCAATTTTTCCCTGTTTGCCCTGTTCCTTGGAACAAATCTATGTTTCAGTTCTGTATTATTGAAGCACTATTTCCAGTGCTTCAGAGACAGTGCTCACACCTCACTGACAGCCTGCACTGACTCTTCCTTGCTTGAAAAGATTTAGCAGTTTCCTCTTTGATCAACACTCTTGTAAACAAGGAGTGATTTTCTAATACCCCACAAGGCTGTTCCTTGTGCACGTTTTCCCAGATAAATAATAAAAATACTGCAGGACCACCTATAATTCTATTAATTTTTTTTTATGTAAGGAACTACATATACTATTTTATAGCTATAATGGAGAAGGGTTTATTGATGACTGAAGTGTGTAAATAATCTATAGGATATAATCTGTGTCAGCAGCATGGAATCCTGTGTTTGTACCATAGCTTTTAATGATACATTCTCTTTGCACCATCAGGAGACCTACACACAGTTTATAATTTTGCCTTCCTTAAGGGAGACCATGGTCTGTACCACATCACTGTGGTGACTGGGCTCTGATGTACCCCTGTATTATTTCTTGCATTGCAAGAGCACTTCTGTGCTGCCCATGCCTGCTTTGGTCTAACTGAATTCACTGAATTTGTAACGATTCAGCTTCTTTATTCACATTCAGAATCACCTTGCCCTCAGAATCAAGAGTATCAGCCTGACATTTGGGACCCCGAATAAATTTAAGGCCTTAAACGATTTAATGCACTTAACATTTGTCTGCTTTGCTTTGACCTGCTGGGAAATCTCTCCCTTGAAGAAGGATTTGTGCAGCCCGTGCTGCAAGGCATTTTGCTGCCATTCCCTCATATGTGCCCCTATCAACCTGTCCAGTCTGTGTCTGAGCCAGCCACTCTCTCTGAGTTCTCCTGCCCAGTGCTGGGAAGTACTGTGAGGTTACAGACCAGAGCCTCAGACTCCTTTTAGTGCACCAAAGACCAGAAATCATCTGCAATGTCCTGGGCCCCAGCGCCAGATGCGGCTTCCTGCCTCTTACTACCAAAATGTCTCCAAAGGTTAAGGTCTCTACTCTGCACCACATTAAGTTATGTAATATAAGTAATTCCAGTGTTGATAAAGTTAAGAGTTATATGGCAAATGCTATTTTAAAATGAATGTCTTGCTTTGAAGGAATATGGCCAAGAGTTCCCAGTTGTGTAAACATTTGGAAACAAAAAAAAAGAAATACAGATAATAGAGGAATATAAAGCAATACTACTAATAATTAATATTCTAAAATAAAGAATAGTTCCTCACCTTCTCTGAAATACACAGTAGTAGTTGAAGGTTATTATGATGTATCAGGGACATGATGAAGACTCAGTGGGGCTGGTTTATAAGTCACATGTTTTTTCTCAGGAAATCCAGGCTTGGAGCTTCCCTTGCTTACATTAAGATGATTCTTTCATAACATGAAATTCACTCCTGTCCATTGCATAGCTCATCATAAGCAGGACAGAAACACAGTACAGGCTTCACTTTGGCTTTCTTACTCAAACTCTCTTGTTTTAGATTATCTCTGATCTCTTCCAGGAAAGAAAAAATGAATATCCAAAAAGAAAATATGAGAGACTTGAATACTTGATTTATTTTTTTTTAATCAAAACTCAACCAATTGCTATTAAGACTGAAGCCATCTGCTGAACTTCAGCGTTCTAGAAATAGCTTAAACTTCCACTGCTCTTGACAGGGCAAACAGCAGGTGCTACAAGCATCACCACCCTGACCATCTCAGCAAGACACACTGGGAACAACTGGAGAATAGGGTAGGGAGCTTCTCCTGACTGTGGCACAGTTTTTTCCATGGGTGAGGAGAGATGGGTTTTATGTCAGGCCAGATCACTGAGAAACTTGCCTTTCTCGTTTCAGTGAAATTGTGGTCATCAGCACTAGTTTGTTTTCTTAAATTAGGGATTTCCAAATTCTGCAACCCTTTGAAGTGATGAATTTAGGAAGCAGAGACTCCCGAAGAAAAATATGAAATTTCTTCTTCAATTTTTTAAGCCATTGAACTATATGTATTACATTTACTATTTTTTAAAAAATCAGGTGTTGGAAACCTAAATTACGAATATTTACATTTACATCATGATAATAGGGGATGGCTAAGATCTGTGTTTTATGTTTCTCTCCTGATCTTTTTGAAGATGTCCCAGCCTGTTGCAGGGGTGTTGGACTAGATAAGCTTCCAACCTGAAATATGCTAACCATGTTCAAGTTAGTTCTTTCAAATTGCCCACAAAAAGATGGATATTTCTGTGTGCATCAGTGACAGCTTTGGGTTGCAAAGGTATATAAGATATTTGGACTACATGAAACTTCCAGGTCAGACTCTGGTGTTGCACAAGTGGCAGCTGTTTCAGTGCAAGCACAGTTAATGTGAAGGCTCCCAAAGGAGGATATTTGTGGTGGCTCAGCAGCTGAGCTGCTTGAAATAAACCCCAGGTCTCTACCTGAGCAGTGCTAACCTCTGCTCCTTTCCAGAGGTGACCCACAGGGTGTCTGAGCTCCTCCACCAGTGACTGTGCCAAAAGGCAGGTATCAGCACTGACTTCTGTGAAGACTCTTCTCATTAAATCAAAATGAAATAATAAGACCTAAAAATTGATGGGCTGGATTCTCCCAGGTATTGCTGGGTTATGTGGAGTGCCAGCAGCAGTGCTGATTCACAGTTTCTGAGGCTGTGGCCCATGGTTTGACCTAGTTCATTAGTTCCCACCACCTGAGCTGGGGCAATTTAAGCAGAAATGTCTCTTCCCATCAGGGTAACTTCAAAACATTATTAAAGCAGTTTGATTCCAACTAACCTCTTTTTCCTTTTTTCTTACTTCATTGTATATTCTCCTTGATTATTGCAGAGGGGAAGCTGCTTCTTAAAATTGTCATCGCTGATCTGTCTTTGCCCAAGTTGTGATCACTCAGCTACAGTTCTGACTCCAATTCTACAGATCAGAGCTGGCTCTTGCAGTCCAAAATCGTGTGGGTACCATAGAATGGTTTGGAAGAGACCTTAAATGATATCTATTTCCATCCCCCTTGCCATGGGCAGGGACACTTTACAACAGATCAGGTTACTCCAATCCCATCCAACCTGAGCTTGAAAACTTCCAGGGATGGGGCAGCCTCAGCTTCCCTGGGCAGCCTGTGCCAGTGCCTCCCCGTGCTCACAGGGAACAAACAGTACAAGCAAAACTCTCCATGCTTGTTCTGCAGCACGTGTATGCATTCAGATCTTAGCATGATCAGGCTGATTGTTCACATTATCAGTTTTATTTAACAAAGCTATCTCTTAGATGTAATTTCCATGCTGCTTCTCTGGATGTTATATAGAGAAGCACGAAGGCAAATTCAGCTTGTCAGCATTTTCACTTCAGATAACAATGGTGTGTTTTTTTCCAAAGCAGGTCAGGTGACCAGCTCTAAATTTCTGAGCTGCCTGTGGGGAGTGGGGTTATTCTGAACAGGGTTTGTCCATGTGCTTTCTTATCCAGTCTTTCTTCCCAAGAAACCCTCTTTCTTCCAACAGCCCTTATTCCTGAAAACATCTAAAACATTAAGCAAAGCTAAGGCAAGAGTTGTGCTCTGTCTTCTGTGCAGAAGGGACGGGGCATAAGTAAGGGTTAATTGCCAGAAACCTTTTCAGCTGATCCCATTAGCATTTGCACAGACAGGTGATGCTAAAATTACTCTGTGTGGTTTGATCACACTTATTTGCAGGCTGTGACATATCTAAACTGTTTTAAATTGTCTCTGGTTTGCTTAGGACAGCATTTGCCACTCTCCTTAACTTCCATCTCAGTTTCATTTGCCTGATGGATGTTTCTGTGACATTGGCAGCAGTGACACCCCCTTGCTGGAGGCATGGGGGCTGCACCAAGTCCCACATCACCTTCTGGCAAGCAGGACAAACCAGCCCTTCCTGAAGTGGTCTGGGTGGTGAGGAAGCATCCCACAAGCTCAGATCCTTCTTTGAGCAGGGAATAGGGTTTACAGGAGGGGAGGCCTCTGATGCTAAGAATGAAACTCTCTCCCAGGGTTTTGGGCAACTTGCAAAAACACCCTGGCAATCACAGTCCTTTTAAATAAGGCTCCTGTCTAACCTCATACAGATTGGCAACAAAATTGTGCTTTTCATTTCCATTTCTCTGGTAAGTAGTGGAGTAGTTTTGCATTTCCATTGATTTAAAGCTGTCTCTAGATGGCTTTAGAGAGCAAAGAGAACTCATCACTGTGGGAACGGCTGTGCTCTAGGAAGGTGCTGTAGCTCCTGGGCAATTTTCCATCCTTGTGGGTAGGATCTGGGCACCAGCACATTGCCTGCCTTCCTTAATTAGCTGAGAGAAGACCAGGCAGAGCCCTGCGCTCCTCGCTCACTGGCTGCTGCTGAGGCCTGGAGCAACCCCTGTACTAAAAGCACTTAAAAATGGAACAGAGGTGATGGAAATGTGGTTTGTTCACTGTGAATATCCAGCTGGGATAGTTGGAATAACTGCAAGGGAAGAGTTGCCTTTGCAAATCATGTGCCTGATTTGCTGGTTAAACAGTTTTTCAGTCCTCCCTATTTAGTCAACAAGGACATTACGTTATCCAGGAATAAAAGTACAATGATTGGTTCCCAGTACTAATCTTAATGGTCACAAATCCAGTATTTCAGATTTTTGCTCAGCACCTAGCAAGTAGAGTCAATCAGGCTTCATTTAAATAGATGAGCTCCTATTGTAGAGTTATACCTGATTTCACGCTTTCCTTTATTGGTCACTAGATCTTTTCTATATCACATAAAATTATGTTTACCTTAAAACTGATCTGTAGATATGCCTGAAACAACACCTAATGTGAACATAAAGTCAGTGTTCTCAATGCATAGGGAGAGTCTTGTGAAAACGTTTTGCAGCCAAAAGTCTTGAACCATTCACTGAAATAAGACAACTATTTGATTTCAACAAAATGGATTTTGTTGTCAATAAAATCACTGATAAACAATTGAGTTGGATTTGGGACTTCTGAATATATATATATGTAAAGCTACATACACAAACTTCTTTTAGATCACAGAAATGAATGCTCCAACTTAAAGTTTATTCATCTAAATAGCTGGAGAAAATATCCACTTAATCACGTAGTCTAAACACATTGAAGTAGGGGGGAAAAGAGGTGTTCATTTTCACCTGTGTTTATTTTTTCACCAGAAAAAAAAAATAAAAAGAGAAGAAAAATAATCATAGTGCCTATGACAAAGATTGTGTTACAAGGAGTGTGCAATGTATACCACGATTACTTTAACTGCAAATGGAAGCCACTTTTAGACTGAGTGTGGTTGAAAGGAAATATCCTTAGAAAGACTGTCATGCAGAATCCCAGAAAATGTTTTGGTTCGATATGTTTGGCCTCCATTTTTGTGGAGCTGTACATTCCTGTCCATGGTTCTAAAGGATAAAAAAAAGATCTTATTTCAGAACCAATCTGTATTTTGACTCGTTTTTATACTCCCCACACCCAGGCTGATTTACCATATGTGTCAGTGAAGCTGAACAGTGTCATTTTTCTATTTAGTGCCACAAATGAGTTTTATAGTGTTCCTGAATTCAATCCTTTTCCCCTGCTCAAGTGGTGTGTTCCTGCTGTCTGCAGCCATCTCTCACTCGAAGCAGAGGTTTCCCTTGTCCTCAGAGCCACAAAGAGAGTTGACATCGACCCATCTGAAGACACCGGCTCTCTTCGTCCAGCCTCACTGGTGGGAGGAGCAGTGGAGGCTGGAGACAAGAAGATACAGGGATCTCTGACATCTCAGCACACAGAGAGGCACCCACCTGGAAAATCCAAGCCTTCCACTGCTGAAGTCAGTCCTTCCAGTCCTGCCTGCAACCCTGTCAGCTTTGGGCTAAATGAACCAGGTAGAAAGGCTGAACTAGCCAAAATAACATGTTTGCCAGGAGGATCAGTTGAGAAGAGAGGCAGAGATGGCAACATCTTTTATTCTGGAGCCCCAACAACAAAAAAAAAAAGCAGCACAGGTTCTTTGCAAAATGGCTTCTTACCTGAAGACAGTGAAGGTGTCACAGCAGCAGTGAAGGGCATGGGGCACAATTTCAGTGTCCCACTCCCAGGACCAGCCAGGGGCTGCCACAGCAGATACATTCCCCACCCTTCCTCACTGCCTCACATGCTACTCTGCATGGATGTCCCTCCCTTTCCCTTGTGCCCAGGGTCATGTTTTCATGCACATCCCCAG
Source organism: Phainopepla nitens (assembly GCA_013400175.1). NCBI lineage: Eukaryota > Metazoa > Chordata > Aves > Passeriformes > Bombycillidae > Phainopepla > Phainopepla nitens. The sequence continues at coordinate 1,555,379 of VXBQ01007751.1, forward strand.
AAGTTTGTGCTGAACCACTCCACAGTGAGCTTATTCATCACCCAAACCCCAAGGAGGCTTTCTGTTCGAGTGCTTCCAAAGTATGTCTCTGGTGATGCCAGGGACCCCTCGGCAACGTCCCAAGTCTGTGGGCCCCTGACACCATCAGCTCTGCCCATGGTGAGCTGAGCACCCTGAACCCAGGCAAGGGAAGGAGGGTGCAGGGCAGTGGGTGCTCCCCAGCTCCACTCCAGCTCAGTTCAAATCCCCCCATCACTCCTGGATGCTGTCTTGCAGATCCCCATGTTCCTGCTCACTTGGGCTTTGTCTGTGAGCTTTTCCTTTTATTTTTCTGTGTGGTTCAGAATAGCTCTCTGGATCTGATACTTGGCTTCTGCTTATGCATGATTTTTGCCTGCAATCTGCCTTACTTGAGCAGTGTTAGTCCAAGTGCTTTTGAACACACTGATGTTACAAAACAGCTAAAAAAGAGTTTTATTTTCAAAGCTGCTCTCCAGGAACCTCATACCCTTGGGGCACAGGCACTTGAGTGAGTTTGACACTGAAGTCTCTGGGTTAAGAAGGAGTTTTTCCCTTTTGCTTGGGGCTCTGGGCAGATTTGGGTGGTTGTATAAGCTCCCTCAGATAAGGCTCTCACCCACAGTTAGCCCACACCTGTGTTGGGTTGAGCTGTTCATCTGATTTGCAGTCACAGCTGTAAGCACTGAGGATACCCTTTGTCTCCCCACCTTTCTTCAGGTTTCTTCTCCTGGTGTGCCTGCACCAGAAGGGTCCTGTCTTGCTGGGAGGAGGCAGCTCTAGAGGTATGGTTGTGGTAGGAGGCTTTTTCCTAAATGTGAGGTTTTTATTTTGTTTTTTAAGGCATTTGAGTTTATTGGTTTGTTTTTTCTCCCTTTGGTTTGTGCTGAATATTTCTTGGAGTAGGTGTTTTATTTATTCTATGGTGTAGTAATTTAGTTTTTTTAGAATGAGCAGGGATTAAGGTATTTTTGCCATTTAGAGCTATGGTTGATTGTTTTGAAAGTGTATATGCTCGGTAAGAGAAAATTTCCTTAGATTTCTCTTAAACACAAGGGTAAGATTTTTGTTTGCTCTTTTCCAGAGTGCAAAAATCTGAAGCTTATTTAGAGCATGGTTTGTGGCATAAGAGGCACTGCCTACTGTCCAACGATCCCATAAAACATCCTACGTGCAAAGGAGCTCTGTGAACTTTCAAGGGTTCAACTTCAAACATAATAAATAAGAATGATGAGAGAAGCTCATAAAATTCCTGTTAAGAGTCATGTTTGATACTTACTTAAAATTTCATGGTAATCTCTTCACCAAAGACACATTAATTATGAGGTCTTTCTGCAGAAGGCTGCAGGAGGTATCACACAGCATCAGGAATGCCTTGTGATGATCTGTATCCCAATACCTAAAACCACTTTGCTTAGGCAGTCATATGGACAACAAAAATTTTTCTCAAATCTGTTAAATATCTTTAATTCATACCCTTCACTGATCTATAGCAAGCTGTTAAAAATGTTTACAGGTCCATCTCAAGCTGCAGTTAAAAGTTATGCCTACTGCTAATGGGAAGCTCTGCGGTTACTTACTAGCTAAATGCTTACAGGAATGTCATTGGTACTGTGCAAAATAAGAATAAATCTTACTGTAAGTATCTTTTTTGCCAGCACTTGCACAAGGAGGGCGTGGTGAAGTGCTTGCTTGCTTGCAAAATGTTTCTGCTCCAGCACAGCTGAAGCAAAGATGATGGTGAAGCTAATTTGTCTCAGGTGTAGCACTGTTACCTCCCCCAAAAAGTGTTTACTACCAATTTAGTACTGCTTAAAATAGTGAGGTTCTGGATGTTTTTTAACTTTAAGTCAAAGAGCTTGTTTGTCTTTACTTTTTCTCCTTCAGTACAGTGAGAGATGAAATTAGAGTTAGGCAGGCAGCAAAAGAGCAACCACTCACAAGGTCCTGGGTTTGCCCTCTTTGTGGTTGTATCTTTGTTATGGATAAGCATTGTTACAATAAGATTTGCTGAGGTGCAAAGAAGAGGCTGGCATTTTGGGAGGCTCTGGCAGTGGGCAGCAGAGGAATTGAAGGAAGGCAAGGCCTGGGGAAAGGCTGGGTCTCACTTAAGATGAAGACACATTTTGGGATATCCATGTGGCAAGGACTTGGAGGACAAAATCTGTGAACCTGCTCCATATTCAGATGAGTATAAGCCAGATGGACAGTTCCAGGTCAGTAAAAGGGAGCTGGCTGCAGAAGTAGGTGGGAGAATCTACTCTAAGAATAAGGCTTCTTGATAATTATCTACCAAAAAAAGAGCTCGTTCCAAATATAAATTTTGACTCAGCATAATCACCTGAGAGCAAAGCCAGAGAGGGATTATTTGCAGGAGAAGGCTGTGATTAGTGGTGCCTGGGTGTTCTTGACCCACAACTGTACCTCCTAACTCTTCAGACTGACAGGTGGCTTGGGCTAGGAATGATGGATGAAGTAGACTGAATAATCCAATGGAAAGATGATGTTTTCCAGCAGAGCTGATTTATTTTTCAAAGAAACTAGACAAGAGAAAAAAAAAAAACACAAAACAAAAAAAAAAACAAAGGCTCCTGAGTTTGAGAGATTTGGTTAGTTATTTTACTTGTTTTTCTCCTGAACTCAGGCCAGAGAAGGCTACAGGGACTGAAATTCAGGAACTAACTTAAAACTAGTTCCTGTAGCCTGTGGTGGTGCTGATTCTCCCATCAGACTGGGTACTGCAGGCATACACGTGCCTGTCACGCTGCACTCTGCATACTTCTCTTGTAACAGTCTCTTCCCATTACTTGTCTTATTTCAGAACATGTTCCAATGCAGTGGACCTGGGCTGATGGGAATAGAGAAAATATGGCTTTCCCCAACAGATAATACAAATCCCTACAGCTGCAGTTATGTCCCCTGCTTTCTCTTTGGTGTCCTACATGAAGTTGCCAGTTGTCCTTCTCAGGGCTTCTCCTATGGCATCTCATGCTCTAGTTCTTTTTCTGTGTTGTGCCTGATAGGTTGCTGCTGTTTTTCTAAAAATAGAGCTGCTATTCTAGGTTGGGATTTATACCAGGAATAACACTTATGACAGCTATTCAGAATTTCCTTTTTTTAAAATAAAAGGACAGCTGTGGGTTTGGCCAAGTCTTCAGGAAATCTGGTCCTTTTTGATTGCTTCTCTTAAAGAGTCTGTATTTTACCATTGGCTGTAACAGCTTCTTGACCCTAACTCTGTAGATTTCTTAGTTTGAATTGAACAGCATTTATAAATTCATTGGTGATAATTTTTACTGTAAATGTAGACCAGCAATTTATAGATACATAACTTCTGGTTTCACATCAAATGAACTTTTTATTCCTATCTAGTTAATTAAGCCAATGTAGTTTAAATTCTCTAGCACAGAGCTTTTTCTGTCCATGAATTAAATGGATTAACCTTTCTTAGAAAGCTATCACTGATTATATTACTGTACTGGGCTATTAATTCCTTTCCTCAATAAGTTATTATTTTTATATGGCCACAGTGCCCTGAAGTAATTACAACCCCAGTTTTACTTGAAACCTTTCGGTTTAGTGCTCTTTTGATGAAATATACTGCTTCCACTAATGTCTTACAAATACTTGTAAGGAATAACAGTGCACAGACAGAATTTCAGTCAGCACTGTCAGAGCAGTAGCTGTGGATACTCTAACATAACAGTATTCCTTTTTTCCCCTAGATTATCACTGACGTAATCACAGGCATGTTTGAGAAGAGGAAGCAAATGATCCCAATTAGCATTTGTTAGATTTCTTTTGTGTGCTAGAAATACTTTATTTCATACAGTTGAAGATGATGGAAAAATAAGGTTATGATTTACTGTATGTTTGAAGTCTGAGACTGCCTAGGGTCTGAAATTCACAATGACAAGGGCTGAATTTCTCTTTCTTGTATTTAGAAGCGTAAAATGTTGGGCTGCTGTTGTGTGCAAGAGGAGGTGTTAGCTGAATACTTGCTGATTGTCTAACACCTGATTCCTTAGGTGAGCAAGCCTCTTTCAGTCCATTTCTGTGAAATTAAATGGGGAGAACTCAAAGGGATTTGTCACCAGAGAGGAAAACTTCTCACCTGAGTTTCATGAAAGATGCATTGTGAAGCCAAAGCGGACTGAAATTCATGATTTATGGATTAAATATCACTTTAATCAAGAAGACATTTTAAGTAGCCAGCTTAATCATTGTCATCAACTTCATCAGGGTGATTGAAACCATCATTACTTTAGCAACTGATTAGCAAGAGCTGGATATGGTCTTTGTACTAATGCTGGAGCTGCTCATTAGAAAGGTGTCAGAGGTCCCTGACACTGCCTCTGTATGATCTGCCCTGGTGCTTTTGCTGTATTTTGCTGGAGAGTATGTGGATTTTTCCTTAGATTAAACTTTCTGTGTAATTCAAAACAATTACAATTTTGTATTACAAGTACATAAGTATTTGCATGAAACTTGTTGATAAAAGCAGAGAGTACAGAAGTCTGATAGTTGGTGATTAGTTTATCCATGATTATAAAACCTAAGAAACAATTTAGGCAGTTTGAAAAATAAAATCTAAAGAAAGGATTGGAGGTTTCTGAAGGAAAATAAAAATGCATCTAGACAATGCAAAATCCCAAAGCAGTGCATGGTGGAGTGGGCAGTTGGTTGATTTGAGCTCTGAAAAAAGCAATATTGAGCAAGATTACCAAAATGAGAGTCAGTTTTGAAGTTAATGTGTAAACTTCTCTGTCTGGAATAAGAAGATAGTAAGAAACACGACTCATGTGTACATACCTCTGGGGTATTTGGGGTGGGCAAAGGGGGAAAATGGATTTTTTTCTGTTAAGTACTCTAGAATAGGCCATTTAAGATACAAACAGTGAAGTCTTAAGAAGGCTTCAGGAGCATAAAAATGAGTCTGAAAAGCAACTAAAATAACCAGAAACTATACAGGAAGTATATATATATTACCTGTAGAAGTGATGAATTCAGCCAGAGACTTTGGGTGGGGGTGCTTTCTGTCAAACTGAAGATAAATTGTCTGATCAGGAAAGCAGCCCTCTTGCTCTAGTTTTCAGATTGTATTCTTCCTTTCCCCCTCCCCCCCTCCAGAAAAAAGACTTATTTTTAACTTCACAATGCTAGCAAAGATTTGGGAACTTGATCAAAGACACAGGTACTAGCAGTTTTATCAGTCCTGAAGGAATTTATATCTAATTACCCAAATAATTCAGGTTTTGCCTTGGATTATTGATGGAAGTTAGAATTTAGCCTCACATTATTATAGCAAAACTAAATAAACATTTTAGGAAAATGTTTCTCTGCACATGGGGGAAAATTGAGCAGCTCTCAGCTGAATGTGATTGAGACTTGAAGATTTGTAATCCAAGCATGGTGGTTTCTGACAAAGACTAGTGGTACACCTCATCTGTATTCAGATGGAAAATGGACAGAGGAAGCCAAGGATATTTTTTCTCATTTTGCAATAACCACTATGGGAAAGGCAATCATTCCCAGCCCCAGCAGTCCCAAAGAAGCAGCAACCACAAGTAACAAGAAGGGCCCTCAGCAATACACAAAACACTGTGGAGGGACAAAGAATTTCAATTTAGTTTCAGAATGTATGGAACAGCACTACTTTGAAACTAAAGAAACCCTTTTATTTATCTATGTCTTACAAACTGAGCTTAATGACAGTTAGGACTGAAAGTGATGTGGAGAGTTTAGTGAATGTGGGAAAAGCAGAAAATAAAGAGGTTAAGAGGGTTCTTGGACAGGAGAACAAGAAATGGTCCTTATTTCTCAGATTGAAAATCACATTCTTGTCATCTTAAGTGATGTGGGAGACCACCTGAGATTTAACAGCCACAATCTCTTTCCTTTGTGGGGCAGGAACACTTGTGTCAATCCTGATCATCTTTCTGTGAAAGGCATTTCCCCAGCTGGGATGGCATCTTTCCAGTACCAAATCTTCCAGGGCTTTTCTGGCTCTTTGGTGCCATACGTATTGGTTGTTGAGGTCTTGTATTTTTTTTTTTTCCCATTATTAGTGGGATATTTCCCAGAGTATTGGATTCTTCAGATTCACACAAGTGGCTTGCCAGGTGTTAAAATATTTTGTTGCACTGAGAAGAGCTCCTCCAAATCAAAGCAGTATCATCTGCCATCACAGGGTACATGGAGATGACATCTTGGAGCCTGAAGCTAGCAGAGGGGATTTCATCAGGCTTCCTGCACTAGCTCAGGTCCCTCTCTTAGGTGCACAGAGGGTTGTGCTGTCCTCCAGCTCTCTGCTGGTGAAGGCAGCGTGGCAGCAATGCTGCCAGTGCCCCCTGAGGCTGTGCAGTGTCCCTGTGTACCTGGCTCCTGTGCTGGCCCTGCTGTCGCAGCAGCAGCTGCTGCAGCAGAGGACCGTTTGAATCGGCTTGTTACTGCTTACTGTGTAGGAGAGACTGAAGCAAGTTTCCATTTTATTCCTTGGGCTGATATGCTTTAGCATCAAAGGAGTGTTCCTGCTGCGGCTGCTGTTTCAAAAGGCATACTGCAATTTCATTTCTGTTACTCCTTATTACTGATAGTTCGTCTCTCTTGCTTACCTTTGTTTCGGACCCTGCAGGTGGGCTTTAAGAGATGCCCCTCCTTCCACTGGGGTGTTGCTACCCCTGTGGCTTAGAAGGAGCATTTGTTACCATTAAGAGGCTTTTTGTGGTGGCACCATTGTTTTGAGAGAGTGTTTTGGAGTGTCTGGTTCTTGGCAATTGCTGAAGCAGCAGCACCTGTGACTTTGTGGAGAGAGGAGACGAGCTGCACAGGACGGGCTGTGTGGGGACGGCCGCCAGGCTTGGCAAACCCCGGTGCCTGTGCTGGGGCCCGGGCTGCCTCTGCGTCCTGGAATGAGCAGGCCAGGCTGCTGTTCCCATGCAGGAGCACAATCAAACCTTCTAAATGTAGCAAGTAACTGTGGCAGCAGGCTGCAGGAGTGCCAAAAGCAGCAGCCAGGCACATCTGATGGGTCCTGGTGCTTTGTCAGCAGTAAATAATCTTGTGTGGGCCTTGACAGCAGCTCCCAGCTCTGGTGATGAGGGCTCTGCCACCGGCCGCACTGTCCCCTGCTCAGCCAGAAACTGGACGTGGGGGTTGCCCTGGACCTTGTGCATGAGAACCAGTGTCTTCTAAAAGAGTGATGTGGAGGGAGTTTCCCACAGAGCGAGGCAGCTCCTAATCCTGTTCCAGTTATTTCTGCAGCAGTGCAGTCACCAAATTAGTGGCTGTGGGCAAGATTGACAAGGATAAGTACAGGGCAGGTCAGCCAGATTGCGGAGGTACAGCAAACAACTCTTTGAGCAAAGGGAGAGCGTGGTTATGCTGTTGTGTCTGTACCTAAAGAAAGAACTCACTTGTTGCTATAATGAGAATTACTGAACTTCTCTGCTTCTGCTTTATTCATAGTGTCCTAACATGCTTCCTTCTAGATTTCTTTATTGCAAGGGTTTTCAGATGGAGAGGGACATGCTATTCCCTAGCATGTTCTACATTACATCAGCCCAGTGAGTTTAAGCACCAGCGCAAATAGCTGAAGCAAGAATCATAAACAATTGTTGTATCAGACACAAGTGATGTCTCAGCCTGTTAATAGAGTAGCCATATATTAACCTCCCACAAACAGGGCAGAATTTCAGAAAGTTCATGCATGTGCTCTCTTGTCAACCTGCTTAAAGAATAAGAGTATTTACTTCTATAGGTTGCTGTGCAAAGAGATAGTGGGTTTTTAACAGGGATATTTTTGTAGATGCTAAAATCACTGAAACCTTTGAAAGCAAATCTAGTGTAATAAAAATCAATTTTGTGTGTGTGTGAAATAGGAGTCCCAAAGACATATAAACATCATTCTGCCAAATTAAAGTTGTTTAGTTAAGGACTGCTGAGAAGAATGGCAGCATTTGCAAAGGCAGGGATACAGAAGCCAGTGGGCCCAAACATAAGTTTGGAGGCTCCTGACAGGCAGACACTTGTGGTGCCTGATGTGCCCCAGGCTTTGCAGTTTGTGTAACCTGGTGAAACTACACACAACAAACTCCAGGCAGTGTTGTGAGCAACACAGCACTTGGTTTTTGAACAGAATTATTTGAAGTATGGGGGTTTTGAACTTCAAAGAACAGATGCACTAAACCACAACAATACTACATGTGTATTTTAAAAGCATATTTCCATGGATACCTAACAAAAATTATCCCAAATTAATCTTCTTGGAATTCATATTTTGAATATCTTCTGTGGGAGTTCCAGTTAGGAAAAAAAGTCTCTTTACATAATTTTTCATGTGGCAACTGCTGTTCAGCAGTTCAAGGTGATTGATTTATTAGACATTTTAAGTGTTTAAATACAATTATTGACTGGACAGAAGCCCGAGCAGCCTCTTCCATAGATTTTCATAATTAAAGTATGGCAAAATAAAGGTCCAAGAAACAAATTTTTGTGTCTTGGGATATCTAACATGTAGCACACATTAAAAAAAGACATAGTGGTATTAAGGTTCTTTTCACTACAGTAGCTTAAGGGAAAACTGAAAATAACAATAAGAAAGACTCAGCTTGTGTGTTTTCTTAGCATTCTCATGGGTCACCACTGATGCTGCACACTGGATTTACTTCTATATGGTTGCCATATATATTTCCCTATGGAGATGGTGAAGTGGAGAGGACCTTACTCTTCCTTTCAGGACCATAACTAGAATGGATATAAATGATTGCCTCTTCTGCTTCATTCAGTAGGAAATCACTGAGTCACACTGCTGAAGAATAATCTTACCTTTCCAGTTAGTAATCAAAGAAAAGCCTGAATGCATCTGGAAGCCAGGATGGGCATCGGGTTTCTTGTCTGGATGGTTTTCCGTTCAAAGTTTATTTTTCACTAGTTAATAGAAAATTTGCTATGGTGCTAATGAATTATTTAATCAGACTTTTACCACTCACCACACAGAAAATAGAGCCCCTGCACCCAGGGAATAGAGCCTCAAAGACTTGACTGAACTTTTTAAAGCATGTGCATGTTGGAGCCCCAAGGATGGGATTTTGGTCAGGTGTGCTTTTAGCATCATGTCAGTCCACAGTGGAGTTGTATATACGCTCACTGATTTCCTCTTAACGTTTTGAGTGGCCATAGCCCAATGAAAATGTTACTTTTCCCGAGAAGGGATACCTTTCCAGACAACTTAATTGTTGGTTTTTTTGGTTTATTTTTCATTGGACTCTAAGGAGGCTGTAAGTGAAATACTGCAGCTCAGCAATGTGTACAGGTTACATCTCAGGCTGCAGAGAAAGACTGCTGGGATTGCTGACACTCCTGGAGATCTTCAGCTTCAGTTTTCACAGCAGAAATTCCTCCTGCCCCCACCACTCCTCCTGGGAAGCTCTCCAGCCCCAGGATTGCACTTAGAGCCTGCTGGGAAAAATTGCACGAGAAAATCTCAGAGAGCAGGGAAAGCAAAATCAGGAAATAGAGGCAAGGAACAGGAGAAAAAAATAAAGAACATGCACGGAAAAGTTAAAACACGTAAAATTTGCCTCTCTGTCTCCTCAATACTTGGATTATTTCAGCAGTTTGGTAGTTATTTTTCTATAGAAAATGGTAGCAAAGAGTTGTATTAAACGTGGTGGCAAGGCTTTAATTTGCTCTTAATTAAATCTTACTGCATTCTATTTCACTTTCAAATTTTCCTGTTTATGGGTGATTTGCAATTCGTTCTTACAATTCATGCTTAAATTGCTGTTCATGTGTGTACTTTTCAATGGTTGCTAACAAAAATTTAACTCTGATTTGGTAGCACTACTTTTAAGAAAGGCCCAGAAAAAGTGTGTAGTATGTTTGTTTTGTTGTTTATATAAAAATAAGGGAAAGCATTAACTTGAAAAGGGGAAAACCCATTTGATGTCACATCTTGAAGATCAGTGTTGCCATTTAAACACTATGACAAAAAATGCAGGGTGGGTTTGTTTGGTTGGTTTTTTGGTCATTGTTGCTTTGGTTTGGATTTGGTTTGGTGTTGTTTTGTTTTGCTTTTCGGTGTGTCTTTCTGTGCATTTGCAGTGTGGTTTGGTATATATCAACTAAATGGAGAGGAAAAGTCACCTGGGGAAACCTTGGCAGATTCTGGCTGGAGGCCGATTTCAAACATTTTATGACTGCAAATTTGTTGCAGAGAATCAAAGAAATGGTAGGCAGAGCATCCAGAAGCAGAATAAACTAACCTCTGTCAAATTCCATTAGGAGAGTCAGTACAGCTAGGGAAAAGAAAAGCCAGGGAAGTTTTCCTTCCCTTTGAAGCATTTCTAGAATGAATCTTTAATGATGGGTGTCTGCAACCTCTTCCCGACTACAACGAATGTACAACCCCCAGGTTTTTAAGGCAGAGAAGATGGAGCCTAAACAAGAATAAGCTCAGGGTGCCACTTGCACTGACAGTTTTCTGTAAGGATTCCCCTGGGATGGAAGCTGCAGTTTGTGGATAATGTTAAAGGTAGCATTTCAGACCTGAGGTGGGCGTGTGTGTAGTGTTTGTTCACTGAGCTCTGGAGAGACTCCAGCAGTGGAAATGCAGAATCCTCCCTTCTGCAGCAGGCAGGGACCAAATGGCACAACAAAGAGCAGGCAATGAATATTTGTGCAAATGTAGAGAGAGAGGCACTTCAGTGAAAAAATATGCAGAAAAAATGAATAGTTTAGTAAAAGCTGCTTTTCTGTCCCCTTTGTAGAAAAATGTGCTTAGTAATAGGTTCATTTTGACTTCTAAAGGAATTTCTGGCAAATACAATTATCAGGGAAGACTACAACTGCAAAGATATCAAAGCTAAATTGGCAGAAATCAGGCTTCAGAGCTTTGAGATGGAAGATGTTTGTCGAAATTCTTTACATGTCATCTCATGTTTCTTTTATTTATGAATTTTCCAACTGTGGTCTATGCTGTCTGTTTAAGGATGAGAATGCTCCAACAGTTTTCTTTTTTTAAAAAGTCTTTGGCAGCTGCATTATGTTTATTTATTTTGGTTTTTTCTCTTCATCACTTGAAAAGCAGAGAAGTGAAACAAAGCACAGAAATAAAGCATTCTGTCACACTGAAAACCTCTGAAACATAAATAATAAACTTTATTTACTAGGTAATTCTCCTTGATACTCTTGTTTAGCATATATTCAACAGCTCTTGCTTAAGACAATGTTGCCTAAGTACAAGGAAAGTGTCTTGATATTGTTAAACTGAAAAAAACATCACATTTGTATTAACAGACATTCAGCTTTAAAAGTATGTAAAAAATATTTTGAATGCATTTGGAAAAGCAAATGCATTTCTTCCCAGTGTCTCAAGACTAGTTTCATTGTATATTCTGGGTAAAGTCAGGGAGCTATCAAGAAATGCCTGTTATTTGCTACTTTTACTTTTTTCATGGAATGTATATTCCATGTTGAAGGTATGCTTTCTGTTCATTTGGTGTCACAGATCAATGAATCTATTCTTATCTCTGTTTAACTCACCACAACAATGACTCCCAGCTGATGAACTGAGAGTTATTTTAAACACATTTAAAGGAGGAAAAAAAGAAATTAAATTGATTTCTTTCCCGTTTTTTGACTACTCTGTGCCCATAATTCAAACATGCACTGCATAATCTCATGAAAATTAAATGTCATCATTTGACTGTAAGAGGAATGACCCACTGAATTCAAATTACAAAGAACTCACTCTGAATTGCTTTCAGCTGTTCTCCCAGTGGGTCGTTTCTAATGATGAGCCAATTCTTCAGGTACGTTGGCAGAGAAGGAGCAGAGAAGGTGGGTTGTGTTTGCAGGAAAGCAGACATTAACGGGGATGCATGGTGTCACAGAGCTGCAGTCAGAATGTCTTCATCACTGCTGTGCCAGGGAAATGCTGCTCAGATTATTTCAGAGGAGCCATGTCACGTTTGCTGCAAGGGCTGGAGCTATTCCCATTTTGTGAGGTATTCCTGGGGGAAATAGCAAGTCACGATGCTGCTGTCCCCTTTCCCAGCTCTCCTGTTCTCCCCAGGGCTATCAGCCCCTGGGTGGGACCCGGGGGGATCTGGTCAGGGCTGTGAATGTGCAGAGGAGGAGGAGGATGAACCCCCACTCCCCCAATGCAGGATGCTCCCTCCATAACCAGAGCAGTGAGCAGAGGATTTCTGTGCCCATGACTTAATACTGAATTAATTTTGAGCAGAGCAGCTATAAACCTGATGCTGTATTCAGTGGTTTATGAGGTGTATTCTTTTTCTTTGGGGGGGTGGGGAGAAAGTCTCTAATTGTCCACAAGCCTCATCTTGCACAGGCATCAAATTCTTTTATCCTTTAAAATTCAAAAGTGATTTGCTAAGGCTCAAAGCTGCAGTGGGATGGCTTCTCCCTCTACCAGGGAGGCGAAACCTCTACCATGTGTTTTGTAGTGCCAGTTCAGTGATATAAGTGAAGAGGATACATGACAAAGTATGAGACAGAATCTATTGCTCATACTTCAGGGTGTAAATCAGTCAAAGATAGCTTCAGGTGAGAAAAAAAAATCTCTTCTCTATATTTAATGCCTGGCTATAAATTTGAGGCCTCTGACTCCCTCTCATGCAGAAATACTGGCTAATGTGGTTTCGTATATACGAGTGTTCATTTGTCAGTTTGTTCTGCCCACAGTACAGACATTCACAATTTTGATCACAGATGAGGACTCCCTTCTCCTGAGATTTTTTTTCCAAGTGTAGATTCACTTTAAAAGTCTGCAGAGGATGCTGTGCCTGTATTAAATAGCAGCCAGTGCCTATGGAGCAACATTCTTCACAATTCAAAATTTCAAAAGGTTATTTAATGAGGAAAAACAAATTCATAGTGTTCTGCTTTCTGGCTTCTCACAGGCCAGTAACACCATAAATATGATGAGGACTCCTAACAGCTAAAGCTGAGTTCTGGTCCCTTAGTATATTTCCTACGTAGTGCAGCCACCCGCTTAAAACCACCTTTCCTGATGATCTTTCAGGCTTTGAAAGAACAGTACTCTGGAGCCCATGTGGGCTATATGCAGAGGATAGTGTGCCTCCTGAAAGGAACTGCTCTTTCAAGAGGGTGAAAAACACTAGAAGCCTCTAATTACAGCAGTGCAAACTGTCAGATCTTGTATAGTAGGCTATATTAAAATGTAGTTTGTGTTGATTGACTTTTAAGCCAAGATAACAACCTCACAGGAAACCAGGCTTTTACAGCAACTAATCAAAAATTGATATGGCTCTAATGCAGCCTAAATAAGGAGGCACTCACCCCTCCTACTGCCAGGCACTCAAAACCTGCCCTGCAAAGCCAAGCAAAGGCCAAGTATCAGTAGTTTCTAATTCCCTGCTGATTCTCCTGCAGGTAACTTGTGAAGAAGATCCAAAGGCTATTTAATTTCACTGTCCCATAACAGCTTTATAATCAGGTGCTTCTGTAATAATTTGCTGGTTTAATTATACTATGTCTTTTCAGGCAAAAAAAAAGATAATAAAAACTCTTATAGGCGTATTTCCTTTTATACTCAGCCTTTTTAGGGCTGAGGGAATAGGATAGGAGGGACACACAAAAACCCCCCTAAATTTCACTGGTTTGAACCAGAGCTGTGGGGTGGATGAATCTTTAAACACTTCAGGCAATCTTTAAACACTTTAGCACCACACATGGCACTAGAAATGGCTTCCATCACATGTGAAATTCCTCCATCATGAAGCAAAACAGTGGATTGAATAATGGGTAGCATGCTCTGGAAAGCAGAAATCTTTATGATTTCATAGCTGTAGCTT